>CAEGAG010103252.1:0-48388 GCA_903067065.1 Brachyrhaphis terrabensis | reverse complement strand
TAGCTCGACACCAGCTTAAACAGAGTTTACTTCAGTTCTGGACAGGGTAAATCCTAGCAGATTTAGGAAACTCATTTCACCCGTTAGACGGAGAGCTGGTAGCACATCTCCCCTCTCAGAAAAGGAAGTAGAGACTGAGAGAGTAGAAAGAGAAGGGGGAGGGGGATGTTGCGCAACGACACTACCAAATACTTTTTGTGGCTGTTTATAATTTTTTATCATATTTGACCCCTCTAATTATCAGAATTTAAAAGCTGGTTTCCTGTGGAGTGGCACAGTTGTAAGGTCTGTTTCCTTACAAAAAATAATGATAGCCATCTCTCCGAAAATAATTAATAAGGACAAATATGGGATGTGCTTTGGTACCACACTATTGTCATCTTGTTACAGATCTCTGACAAACAATGAGTGTCTATATAGAGATTAAAGGGCTTCTAAACGAATCAGAGGCAAGCTGGGCAATCAGCCCCAAACAGAGACATCTGTGAAAAACAACACAAATTCCTCATTAAGTCTTTTAGGGTTTAGTGTCCATAGTAAGAGTTTATCTCTGTTACCCCTTCTTTTAAGAGCCAGCACAACTTCTATGTCTTGAAATTTCAGGGAGTAAATATGACATGAAATGTCTGTTAACACATTTCAAGCATCTCTCAGGCTTGGGCCAGTTTGGTTTTAGTTTAGTTTGATTAGAATATTTATGTATCTGTTACTGGTTACTATCTCTAAAAATGAAAAGGGTGTTGTATAAATTTTTCTATAGATAACAAGAGATAAAGATGATTTGCACATCATTCTCAAAGTCCATCTGGCTCTTATCACCTTCCAACATAATTTCCTTTACTAAAATGGCCAAGACGAGGAGTCTGGTCCCTGAAGTATGCCTGTGCTTACTGTAAATGGTATTACGTGCTTATCACACATCATTCTCCATTAAGTTGTGTCAGATTTAGGGGAGTTTTTCTCATGTCCACAACTTCCACCAGTGGACTTTTGAGACTCTTCAGAAGTGATAAGAGGCAGAGTCAAAGGCTAAGGTACATTTCAGCAATGATCGAATGGGTCACGGTGACTTGCTGATAAATATCTCATATTTCTCTGAAGTAGATGGCAGATGAATCTGTCAGACAGTCAGGACAGAGGTCAGAATGAAGCTGTGGGAAACGTGCTGTGCTGCATGATCCTCTGCGAACTGCTGAAGTTCAAATCACCCTCCTTTATCTAGGGCAAATATTTTGTAGCCAATTTATCATACTTTATAATTATTACATAAAAATGTCCTCCACTATAATTTGGGCTTTGTGGGAGTCGTTTTCTGTGGCAGCAGCAGATATATGGTGTTTAGCAGCTGGAAAATGTAATTATGTGATCATCAGCTACTTCTGGTTAAACAAGATGGGTATTTTTCCATGACTTCTGCCACAAGGTGAAGCCCAAAGCAAAACTGTATGCGAGGCAATTCTCAAGAAGTGCATGTCGAGAATTTCAAGGCATGACTGCCTTGTATGGGCATCATTCAAAGCTGATTGTCCAGTTTGACAATGTGCAAGATTCCTGCTTAGTTTCTGTTTACCAGGTTGTTTTATTTTAGGAAGGTGGCTGGATTAGACTGTCTCAAAGCATGGGTGGTGCTAACACTCTTCGTGCCATTACAATAAACTGAAAACTGCTCTGTCAGTTGGAATGATATTTGTTACTGACTTGAGAGATTCCCTTTAGTCCTTATGAAAAATGTTCCCACCTTGTCTTCCTAACCCGAAGTCTGTCATTATTTCTTCTGGCTAAGATATATTTTTACCCTCTGAAATGTTTTTCCAATCTTTTTAATTGACAAAAAGGAATTTGACTTTGTTTCTTTTTTGTTTTTGCTGTTGGATCACTAAATTGTGTAACTTTAACCAAACTTTGGGTCAGAAATTGTCAACCAGACAATAACCTCATCACTCTACAAACCGCCATCTTGAAATAAACAACCTGATTAGACTGAACCTCACCCACATAGTGAAATAAGAAATAATAAGACCGTAAATTGATTAATAATATAAATATTAGTAGATTGAGCTAGGGCTAGAGCTGATTTTTGGTGTCTAATATATGTTTCTTTTGGTGATAAATTATAATGAACTGATATTAGGTATTATACATAGGATTTTTTTATATATTTTGTGGTTCAGCATTCGCCATATTTCCCTGTGGAAATTTCCCCTTCACAGTTGAAGATAATAGCTTTGAACACAGACACAACTGGATCTACCTTAACACACACCACATATATTTGACACCAACAATAACAACTTACACTTATTTATCAAATATGAGCGTAACTGTATAATCAACAGACATCATGTTAAGTTTAACATCACATGCAAAGAGATTTTGTTATATCTGTATTAGGTAATCATAGATGTCATGTGTTGTTCTAAACCCAACAAACCCATATAGAGATCCAGCTGATACAAGCGTTTAAACTCCGCCTGTTAACAATGAAAAGGATTTATTTTCCTAAGTGTAACCAGGAGGTGGCTTTGATGTTTCCAAAGCGATCCTCCAAATGGATTTTACACAAATATTTGTGGTTTTATAGCTATTAACCACACCTGATGAGATTTGCTGAAGTTTCAATCGAGATGTAGATTGAAAAGTGTGAGGTATTTTTTTTGTGTGTGTTTTGACAATGATTTTTATAGTTTATAGTTTAGAGAACAACTGAGTCTAAGCTCAAAAAGTTAAAAAATTACTTTTTAAGCTTAATTTATTGCTAATAAATCAGGCATAGTAACAGCTGCAATAGTGCTGACAGTGAAAAAACAATATTCAATGTCTTCACTTTACACGGGTACAGAAAGTGTGCAATTAAACTCTGGGGCTTTCCCAGATTTATTTTATTATGTGTTTTCTAGTGGAAATTACTTTTAACACCCCCTTAAGCCTTGATAAACGTTATATAACTTCTATATAAAAAACATTTGTCGTCTATACAAAAAATATTTAAAATGTTTCAGAAACTATGCCATGCTATATGTAAAACACTTATTTAGATACAAAAAACAAAAGAAGACAAGCACTTAGAGCTAGCTGTTGTTAAATTCATATATTTTGACTTCAGTATGTACATTAAGTATAAATGAACTTATTCAAATCAGGGACTTTTTTGTCAATTAAAATTCTATTGATCATCATGAGGACAAATAAATAATACTGATTTCTTGCACTGTGATAATCTAAATTGAGTACAAAAGTTTCAAATAACGAAACTGTCTTGAAGCAACCATTTAAAAATAACCAAGGAAAGCTGACAGTGTTGTTTTGTTTTGCTAGCTTCCTGACAGCTCATCTCTCTTCAGCGCTGCCTTCAGTTTAACAGGCATGTGGCAGCGGATTCCTCTGTCCTGGCCCTGCGTCAGTAGGGGGATTCCTTGAGATCTTGCATCTGGGTGCTGCATTCTTGCTGTCCCCTGCGCACGGCCATCGCAACGCTCACAAAACCCAACAATTAGACGGCAGCAGTCACAGACAGAGTTGTTTCCTGTCTTCCAGCTGGAGTGAGGGGTGTGAGAAACACGCTCGCTGGGACCAGAGTTATGGGCACAGAGGCGAAGGGTAGTGCAGAACCAAATATCCCCCGTCCCACAGTGACATGGGTCCCCTCTTCATCAGACTCTTTACTCAAAAGAGGAGGGGGGACGGACAATGGACCAATTCAGAATCTGTTAACAAGAGAGGCCCTTTCTGTAACAAACAGTAAACTATGAATGAAGGTAAAGATGTGTGGGCTGCGTGATTAAACATGCATCTTCTGTTTAAACAGGATGAGATGAAACAGGTGGAAAGAATGTTAACCCTGAAACCACATGTAAATCTTTGAAACTGATTAGGAAGATTATGCTAAAACCCAACAGATGGCAGTAATCCTTGTCTTTTTTTTTTTTTTGGTGAGTTTTGGGGGTTTTGAATTAGAAAAGGGCCTGTCAGAGGCAGGCGGCCCATCAAAGTGCAGGCACGCCCTCAGTGTAGCCATGGATGTTGGGCTGGAGGGCGGTTAAAGCAGTCTGAATCACTGCCAGAATCTTTTCAGCCTTGGGAAAAAGCAGCGGACCACTGGAAGTTGGACTCTTTCCAGGACATCATTTAAAAAGAGATCATTTAATGTTTACACTCCCTATTTCTTGCTTAAATTTGCTTAAAGCAAAAAAAGAAAAAAGAAAAATTCCAATAATCGAACAGGCACATTAAAAATAACATTCAGAAGTCTAGATTCTCTTTGGGATGCATTCTCAGACAACAAAATGTGTAATCTACAAAAAAACAAAAAAAAGTCTGGAGAAATATTTTCTATCAGTACTATTGAGAATAAAATTAATAGACCAGTTAATATGTTTTAATTGGGACATAATAAAAGTCAAACTAATTTATAATTTTTATTTTTCAGTTTATTTTTGTGAAGACTTTGCAGGGAGAGAATAAAAGTGTGACTCCAAATAATTTACATTTAATTGATTGCTGTAAACTGCAAATGAAGCTTCCTTTTGTTTAGTTATCAGAGCAACAGAGAAATCATCACCAGGCAAGTAAAAAATTAAGTCCATGTAAAAACTCCATGCATATATCAGAGTACACACTTTTTCACTAATAACTAGCAATCTCATTTTGTTGCTTCTTGAAGTTTTTACAACCTTTGTTGAAACATCATTAGTTCAGTTCTTTTATTTAGCTCCTGTTCACAAAAGACTTTCAGGACAGAAAAGTGCATATCCAATCCGTATCCAATTATGTAAATACTAATTTAGTTTGAATCACAAATTCAATTCCATCTAAACCATTATAGAACACAGTCAAGTTTAACATATGACGTCAACTGGTGAGTTTTCTAAAAACAAAATTCCTCCTCTGGAGTAATGATGACCACAACAAACAGAGAATATAATTCAATATAATCAAAGAAAACTCCACCTCTAAGATGCTCACTGAAGTAACAACTCAGATCTGGTATTAATAAAACAACAAGAATAGCTGATATACAATAATTTAAGGAATGATGATGTCTGTCTTCTATTTGTTTTATATTCTTGTTTTATTTATAATCTGACATTTCACTTCTGTCTCCTGTCGTTTTCATTCGTCTCTCTTTAGTCACCACACTTGCTTTGAATTTACTGTTTAATCTCTCCGACATAAACATGAACTCTACCAGGCTTCTGCTCTTACTTTGATCATCACTTCATCATGTGCAAGCTACTGATTGAAAATCAATTTTTTAAGGTGTCTGAAAGTTTATTTGTAGGGTTCCCTTAACACAAATCTAAATTTTCCCCACAAGCAACTGCAACACCTACTGGACTTAAATGCAGGTTGTTTCAATTTGAATGTTTAGGTTTTTCACCAAAAATAAAGAAAATTGTGCTTTCAAAAATGTGGAACTTTGTCTTTAAAGATAAAAAAGGATAACACTTGCATTTCAATGGAAAGTGTAACATATGCATTAACAAAGGGGTCAACCACAATTGCCTGACCTTTGACTCGGACCTCCTCCTCTCATGTCGCTCTTCATTAATCATCTGAATGTGCAACACAGTTTTACAGACGAAAGAAGAAAGAAATTTAGACAAATGAGTGCGGATACAAGCATCACAAGCTTTTGATTACACTAAACCTGCCATGGAATGATTTCACCTAATAAACACTTCTTTTATTAGGTGTAATCATTTGTTTCCGCCACATTTGCAGTTAATACACTCATTCACCAAAACCACAAAACTGTAATGAGATGAATAAAAGGAGAGGAGGCAAAGCATTTTCCATGGTTTTCTTGGTTCAAAATTAAAGTACCATTTTCCTCCCACATGGTTTTCAAATTTTCTTGCAATTGAAAATCAGAAACGTTCAGCTTGCACAGCTATTCAGCTTCATTTACTCTAATGCCTCAAAGCAAAGCCACACGGCCCAGTTAAAGTCCGGACCGAAATCTTTAGCTTGACAAGAAAAATGTTTGCATGTTGTCTTTTCTTTTCAGATTTTTACCTAAACTCACTGAAATGAATTTAAGTTAAAAAAAAAATAAAAAAAAACAGTACAGCTAGAAATCACCTGTTTTTAATATTTATTACTTTAGATCATTTATAAGAAAAATAAATAGTTTTTCCTTAAAGAACCAACTTTTAGTCAGTGAGGATCTTAAAAGGGAAAAAAAAAAATCTAATCATGCTTGTTGATCTGTCACCATGACTACGCAAACAAACACAGAGGCAGCACGGTTCACCAGGTAATCATTAGCAGAAAAGCGACCTTTGACCCAGGCCGTGGCTCAGATGGCATTTGATCACGTCTACCTGCTGTCAGCTGAGTCACTGATCCGTTTCGTCCATCCTCCAATTTCCCCTTTTGTGGAGGCGAGAAACCAACTGGGGTTTTGGTAAAAAGAAAACAATGAATTCAAAGTAAAATAAAAAAAAGGCCCATATGGTTTGCTAACATAGGGTGTCTCCATCTGTCCTGTCCAGTAGCTGCATTGGGGGGGATGCTACATAACAGGAAACAAACAGAACACAAGAAATAATCAGGAAATTCCCTTATTTAGAGTCTGCCTCAACACACAACGCTGTAACATCATAAAATGACTCCCTGGTGTAGCATCTTGTGTTGTATCTTTGTGACAGTAGCTCCAGCAGACGTGTTAAGAATCACAGAGGATTTGGTCAGTCATCATCCCCTTTGTTATTTACCCTTTTCACAACTGGTTTCTCTTTATTACAAGGCACGCATGACCATATTTCTTAATCCTCACCCTGCAGCTCTTTCTACTTCTCAAGTGCACTGCTCCAATTGAAAGACATTTTTTTTTTCCATTTTTCTCCTGACTCAGACATTCCAAACGGATTTCTCGACTTCCAAGCGTCTCCTCCGTTTCCGTTTCTCATCTTACTTCTGGCAGCTGGCATGTCTTCTTTTATCGCCCCTGCACATTCGTGGTGATTACATTTTCCCTTTTCCGCACTGTATGATTTAATCCAACAATCTGCGTTTAAAAAAAAAAAAAAAAAGAGTGCAAAGCAAGATTTAATCTGGTGTTGAAGCAACAAAAAATATATCAAACTTATGATTGCTCATTTTTAACAACTCAGACAACAGTAATTTGTCTGCGCAATCAGCTCTTTGAGATAAGGCTTTGATGGATGACCACTAGCAGATAGTATGTTAAATTTTTTGCTAAAATATTCCAAAATCCTTGCATTACTACCTGCAGATGCTATCCAAATAATTCAAAATTAGGCTGCAAAGAAGCATGCACAGTGAACTAAAAAGGCTTAGCTGTCTTTTTTGCAGGATTTAATGAGACAATACCACAGCAGTTCGAAGAAACCTGTGAAAAACAGCTGAGAAAACCCTTTCAGTTTCCAAGTTGGTCTGTCTGTACGCTGTCTGGCCATAGCTAAGCTTGACTAAATCTGTTAATATCACACACCCACAACGGCTTTTAGGGTGGTGCATCTTCCAAATGTGCATCGTAATGTTTTTGCACAAACTGGACACATACTGTACTTCTGAGCTGGCATTGGTAACATTTTCAGCAGAGCTTTAATTCTGATTTACTTTGCATGCAATCACTCTCTTTATGGAGTATGAATTAAAAAAAATCACAGAAGAAAGTGTGTGAAAAACTAGATTTATGAACTCCTTCTGTGTGGGAGGTCACACTACCAGGAAAAGAGGCAGGATGTGGCAAACGTCTTCTCTGCTGCATCTACCTGACTACGGCTTTCATGTTCTCTGTTTCTCATTCCTCTCTTCCTGTGCTGCTGCTGCTGCTGCTGCTCATTTGCACCAGCCCACGCAGAGCACATACTGTGCACCAGCAAAAGAAAATCATGTTCTGCAACTCGTGGAAAAAAATTGCAAAAAAAAATAAAATAAAATAATCAGTTTTGCTTCCAAAATTTCCACCAGTCATTAAATTGACTTTGTAAACAAAGATTACCCTGAACATTGAGTCAACTTTTTCCTCATTGGGCTTTTAAAAGTAATAAGAAGATGCACACATTTCTTCTGTGCAGAGTTTTGCTCTCAGGTATTTGAAAATGTGCTACGTTTGAGATTTAATAGAGGATATCAAAAATTTTAAAACAATAATTATCTGCAGAAATCAGGGAGATAAAACAAAAGCTTACATTTAAGGTAAACAGAGCACCTTGTAAGTTCCCCATGAGATCCCTGTAGAGGATTTTGTGCATATGTGTGTGTGTGTATGGCTGCATACTGAGGAAAACAGGCCTTGGTGTTTACATACAGTAACCAAATGATGTGATGGGTGGCTTTACGTTGAGGATTCTCAAAGAGGCCACACACGGCCTCCCCTTCAGCTCTGTTTGCTTAGTTCTCCTCAGCTCACAAACAGGGCGAACTGCGCCGGAGCTGCTCTGAGGCCTTATTTTTATCGCTCCTTCTGAGTTTTTTGACTGTGTTGCCAAAAGGATTAGGAGTTTGCCTGTTAATACCACTAGGGCGTCAGCCACGCACGTCATCCCGCTGTCCTGCAGAGAATGACTTCTTGAGCGTGTGTCTGGGCAACGGCTACTCGCTCTTTTATTAGCCACTGAAGTTGACCTAAAGAATCAGGTAGAAGGGGCAAACATGACTGTTTTTGTAATAAGTACCTAAGTCAACCTTAGTAAAGTCTTGCACATTATAAAAGTGCATGCTCTTTCCATTCAGACTTTAGTTCCTATAGACTGAGGTCACTGTGAACAGATTAGTTACTACACCAGCATGTAAAGAAAGGCAAAAAGCTGTTACCTTGCTGCACAAATTACTTACAGAGTCAATGAAAGCATGACATCATACTTTCTGAATTTCATTACAGGCCGCTCTTGCCTTCAGCTGGAAAATATACAAACTACTCATTTACCTAAATTAGTGTCTCCCATTGCAGGGGCGCAAACAGTTAGTTACAGGCATCAGCTGCATGTTAATTACAAATTGCACAACTTACAACTGTGTTGCAACCCTGCATGAGGCTTCAGAGTACACTGGAAACACCTATAGATCGAGGTGAGATTACAAAGTAGCCATTCAGAGACAGAAGTCTGTCATTAGGTGGGATCTTCTTTGTGCAAAAACAATGCTTTGCTGCTAAGAAGCATAAACACAGAATTTAGACAGCCAGCAATCATTCCCGCTGTGGATTCGGTGTTCTGGTCCTGAAGGCCTCACCAACTAGACATATTTCCCTAAGAGAGCTTGATTCTTGCTCTCCTGAGAGGGAGGCTTTTATCAGCTCATTCAAAAGTCAAACCAAACATGGAAAACAATCAAAAAGCGGTAAAAGGTACACAGAGATATTTTGAGAACAGAGAAGCATTTAACTTTCATTTATGAAACTGTCTCCACAAAACAACGTATTTCAGGTAATGGACATAACGTGAGACACAACCTTATATATTTACAGAAATCTCCTCATGCTGTATCATTGTCTAGAATTTTTTTTTCATTTATTCATTTGTGTTGAAAAAAAAGTGATTTAATTAAAGTTAATCCAGAAAATTACATTTCATTTACGAATTTAACAAAATATATCAACAAAAATGAGAATTTCACCTTAAGAAAGAGTTTTGACACCTTATTATATGATCAGTGTTATCCTCTTCAATTCAAATAGCTTTATCTTGTTGTTTCTTTGTAGCTCTCTACCAGTTTCTGACTTCAATCTGAGGAAAGATTGACCCACTGCTCACTTTTATTTACAGAACTGTGTCAAAATAGCAAAAGAGAAAAAGGCTTATGTAACAAGAGCTGGTCTTTTTGCTGACTGTGAAAAGAACCAACTTAGAGAAAGGACGCCTTTCAACAAGCAGACAAAAATCTGTCAGAGTCCCAGAGACACGTTTACCAAAGGGAGTGATAAAATGCCTAAAAGTTTATATTTAGCCCACCGGTCACTTTTTGCAACTTTAGCCAGAACCTTTTGGTTACTTGACAATCTGTTACCTCCACAATTGTCTTTAGCAGCTCTATGCATGTTTATTCTGCAAGACAAAATCAACTTCATGTATCTGATTGCAAAAACAAAAACAAAATCAAAAAAACTGTTTTACAAATGTAATTTACAAATTACAAAAATGAGTCACATATTGTAACAAACCCAGTTTTGAATATGCTACCCTTGTTTCTGAGGGACCAATTGATGAAAACTGGACACAACTGGATGTTCTGAAAGAAACCATCCAAACTGACTTTGGAAAGGAAAAAAGCAATCTAACATCAAAGTTCTGGAATATCCCCCTTGGTTCTTCTTTTTTACAAATGTATAAAGTGTGCTTAAAGCTGAATCTGGTGGACCAGATTATTCCCAGCCAAAATAAAGCTTCAATGAGCTACAAAGAGTGTTTAAATAGGAAGAGTTAACCAGATATATCTGGAGCTGTGTGCAAGTATTTAAGTTTTTATTTATTTATAATTTTGACCCTCTGTCAATTCAAGAAAATGTACAATAAATTGTTTTTCTTAATTAAAGTTACATGCTAAATAATTATTCCATTCAAAGAACAGATGTCCCTAGTGGGGTCAGGAGGTGCTGGTGCCTATCTCCAGCTAATGTTCTGGGCGAGAGGCGGGGTCACCCTGGACAGGTCGCCAGTCTGTCGCAGGGAAACACAGAGACAGATAGGACAAACAACCATGCACACACACTCACACTTAGGGACAATTTAGTTATGTTTTTGGACTGTGGGAGGAAGCCGGAGTACCCGGAGAGAACCCACGCATACACAGGGAGAACATGCAAACTCCGTGCAGGAAGACCCCAGGCCGGAAATCGAACCCAGGACCTTCTTGCTGCAAGGCAACAGTGCTACCAACTGTGCCTCTGTGCAGCCCGCTTAGTGAAACTCCCTTACAATAATTCTACTCAAAGCTGGGACATAAATCATTTATCCCTCTATTAGTGACCTATTTAAACACCCTGCGAGCTCTTTAATGACCAGACTAAAATGTTAATTTATTGCTCAGGTCTTGTAAAAAGTCTGAACTACATTTTTGGACCTCCTTCACAACAACGCGTATTTGTTCCAAAGTTTTTTGCCCTTCTCAAGTCATGACTGAAGGTTTTTATATTTATGTTAGCTAAACTTCAGGCTGGCAGGCTAATTCACTGGTATGTGTTTTTATTATTCCTCTGGGGTCAGGTAGAGCTCCTTTACCAACATGGTTCCTCTGAACACCAAGCTGGGTTTTAATGGAAGGCCCTGCATGAGAGAAAGGGTCAAGCCTACACAGTAGGCCCAATCAAACATAAGGTAGCAATTTGTGGAGGTGGAACAGACATTGTGAGCTTTCTTTCTCTGGATGGTAAGGTTTTGGTCTGGCCTGAGGTATCGCCAGTCTCTCAATAGTTTGCTTTTTAATCAGCTGCTATTTATGGCAACAAAATTAGCTTCAGTTTGATAAGATTGAACAAATCCTGCTCTGTCTGCGAGATAACAGCTATGCAGCACATGTGACCAACCACTCGCTAAGTGTGCAGCCGCAGGCTGTATAACCAGCACAGAGAAACCTGTTATGCATGGATCTTGTCTTTTTAAATCGCTGTTCCCTTCTATATTTGGTGAGAACAAGAAATAACTTGTTCAACGGCGATAAATGTGATGGTTCTAGGCTTGTACCAGTACATCCAATCAAATAAAGCAAGAAGCTTACAATTGCTTCAAGCATGTAGTAGGAAAAAAAAACATATAGAAATCAAAAATAACAGGTATTTGTTGCTCTTAAGGTTTAGCAGCCCAGACATTGGTCAGTGAAGCATCTCTGTTTCTTACTTGTCTCTTGAGGACTTGCGGGCAATAAACACCAAGTCATCCTCACATCGTCACTCTATGAGATCCATGAATACCAAGCGCGCATACTTGATTCGGTTGTATGTGAAACTCTTATGTAACAACAGGAACATCCGAGTATTATGCTTCACCTTTCCCAATCATACCAGAGCACATTAAAAAGTTGTTTGGTGGAATGCCATGAATTCCTCTTTGATGACAATCAGGTTCAATGAGCAGACAAACAACTCTCCCACAGATAAGAAAAATGCTGCACGGGGAACTCCTGTACCTACGGGCCATCTTTCAATCCATGATAGAATAGCGCGTGGGAAAAAAGAGTCTCACCTAAGATGATGTCAAACCAAAAGTAAGCAGTGAGAAAAGAAAACGCATACCAACGACAACACCCAAGAAATTTATTTTATGTTTGAATGAGATTTTTAAAACTGAGTGCTCAGCAAGGACTGATGAGGTGAACACATCATATGTGAAAGCAGGTTAAAGCAGCACAAAAACATACTACCATTCAGGACTACTTATTGAAAAAATGTTGGCTGGTCCAATGAGCCCCTGTTTCAGATGTAATATTAAGATTGTAAGGTCATAATTTGCTGTATGCAACACCTTGTGATGCAGGAAGAGGCACTTTGTCACAAACCTCAAATCAACTAAAACTGCACTCCAATGACCTACAGAGTCACCAGATCTTGGCTCAATAAAGCAGCGTTAGGATATGGTGGTTGAACAGGAGATTCAGACTAGGGATGTCTGCGGCAAATGTATCATGCTGTCATGTAAGAACCACTGCTCACAAGAGTCAAACATCAGAGCAGTGTTTCAGATAACTAAACTATGCCACAGTGAACGTAGGCAAAAGTGAGTCACTTTTGAAAAGCTGCAAAAAAGGGACACTTTAATCTAGCTAAACTATTGACAAATTTAAACTGATATTATCTTCAGTTTAGTTTAGTTTATGTAGTAATTGTAATAAACCAAACAGTAAAAAGAAAAGCCTTACGTCAGTTTACCTGCATCAATAAACACCTCGCCTCCATTCGCCAGCTGACTCTAGGGTCCGCCCACTTTAACTAGTCATTGGCTCTGCAATGCGGCGCGTCAGAAACAGGGGCTGGTTCCTAACGAGACGTTTATTTCCCAGTGTTATAGTAGCAGCCAGATTTAGTTCACAGACAGTCAAACACTCATGCCAGCAGCATCTCCTCGGTTGGGACACGTTCAACTTCCCGGTGTTTCCACACTTATTTCTGTGGCTCAAGCCCACTCGTTTTTTTTTTTATTATGCGAGTTGTTAGTTGAGCTGAGCCGAAAATCGTTTTTTTTCCCCCCTTCACGTTTGTTGTGGAAAGGAGAGTGTTTATTTCCAAGGAGCGACTTCAGTGCCAAACTCAGCAGCAATGAACAAGAACGGGATTGTGACCGAAATCCACACGAAGATAAGAAAAGAGCCGTTCTCTGCCATTTACGAGCTAGTGGGCAAAGAACTGGGCAGGTGAGTTGTTTTTGTTGCGTATTTTGAACACCTCGGCGGCGAAAATCCGTCAGCTGACTCTCTGGCAGTGTATCCTCAGGGGTCAGAGTTTGCAACAACGCATCAATAATCGAAAATCATGTAAACATTTTAGATTTACTCTCTGCACGTGCTTGGAAAGCGCGTTAATTGGACATTTGTTGTGCCGCATTCTGTCTCGTGAGGTAGCAGCGCTTGGCACCGGGGGCGCGCGCGCACGGCTAATGCGCTTTAGTGGATCTCGGCTTAACATTTCCGAACAGATTATTGTTATTATTGAATATTTTAGATGCCTTGTGAAGAAGAATGAACTTAAAGGGTTCAACAAACTGAAATCCTCCTCCAGATTTCTTATGTCAGCGCTGTTGTCAAGATTAGAAGGACACTAGCGTAATGTTTCCTACTTATGCATTCACTGCATCACTTTGAGTGTTTGACTCTTCAGCTGTTGTAGTATGCCCACGTTTGTGGTTGAATATTGTGGTTGTAAAAGTTTCAAATCTCTTGAGCTGGGCATTGGATTTATGCTAAATAATTGTTGCCACGGTAAATAACAGTTTCATACAATGAGATGATCCCCAAAACACAAATTATTGATTGTAGTGCAGGGTTAAAATATGTTCTTGACAGTTTACACTTCCTGTTTCTATCAAGCTTTCATTAACTAACCTTTCTTTGTCTTTCATCCTTATGCCTATCTTTCAAGCGTAATGCAAGATTCGTGTTTGTTTGCTTCAATTAGAATTTGTTTAATGTAGATCTGAAGAATAAATATAATTTTTTATTTCTATATTGCTGTGAGCAATATAACATTAGCAAAAGACTGCTTACATAGGGGGATATAAAATTTCAGATCCCTGTCATTGTTCTTTATGTCCACATCTCTTATCAAGATCCTAGTCCCAGGTGTATTGGCAGAATTACTGTGCTAATCAAGATATTTAAGAGGTAATTTGGTTAATCATAATTAATATCACAATCACAACTTTCAGCATAAGTATTGCAACTTCATGTTGTATACCCTCCCTTCAGACTGTTGGTACTCTGATTGCTAGGACTGGGTCAGTTTTGCTTTCAGACTCTCTGATAACTGTGACACCAGCCACTGCTGGCCTCAGGTTGCCCATAAGGTACAGATTAGAGAAACCTCTAAAACTCCTTCCGCTTCTCATGATTTCAACCCGACAACATCCTGAGATCAGGCCCCATAATCGCATTAGGTGAAGGAATGTATGCAGACGCACAGCAGGAAATCAAGTGTAAAGCCTGTACATTAATTTGTTCACCACATTAGAGACAGGTGGTGTCTGTTTCAATATTTCCACATTTGCCTTCCTTTAACCATGTCCAGTTAAAGAAACCATGAGGCTCAGTGGCTTTTCTTTCATGCTTCATCATCATGCTTAAAATTATGAGATCGAGTCAAAACCAGGAACAGGAACTGATCTTCTGCATGGGAAACAGGCATCTACAAGCTGCAAGAGCTGTCATTTCACATCTGACATGAGTCAGTGACCTGCTGAGAAGAGACAAAGCACAGACGCAACAGAAAGCTGATTTCTCAGTCAAATTACCTAAATCTCTCAAGTGGAAGAAGGGGAATTAGTTTTGTGTCACTGTAAAGCTGATGATGGATAACAATTGTTTTTAACAGATTCTGTTGGTAGATAAATCTAAAAGTTAATAGTTTCCTCTACATAATGGCAACTTTAAATGTCAGGGTTTACAAATTCCTCATACGTTTGGAAAAAATTTAAATACAATGAGTGAAGCAAAGCTTCTGCTTGAAGTATTACCTAAGTGTTCTTTGCTTCTGAAACATGAGTGTGAACATAGCCAGCTGGAAGATGGCCTTGTTTGGTGACCTCTGACCTGCTGTCAACCTTTGAAAAGGCCTCCTGTTGCTCTTTTATGTTTCCACTTGTCACTTCTTTTCACTCCATATGTAGTTCCCAGCCCACAGATCTGAAGTTGGCTAATTAAGTGTAAAAAGGCTGTGACGGCTTTCGTCTTTTTCACGGCGAACGGTGACACATCACCATTCTGTGTGCCTGGTTAACTACACAAGAGATGAAGAGTCTGGGCCTCCCGGCAGCCCGGACAAGAGCCAAAACAGAGCTAAGCCAGAAGAGTTGCTGTTTTTGGTCAGGCGCATAGTGGTCTTGGGTTAAAACTTTGTGGGAATTTGTCTGAAACCATGCTGACGGTTCTTTTCATTTATATTCATTCCTGCTCTTCAACTTTTCACATTCAACTCTGTTTTCCCAGAGACTCAGAGTTCTTCCTTGGACATAGATGTTTACAGTGTAGTGTCCTCTTTTTTGCATGCTTATAACACTCCAACAGACCTAGAGCAAATTACCCACTGTCTGACCAGGGTCTGGTGGGTGGTCCTGGTCTGGAGGCTGCTGTTTTTAGCTGACTGGTCAGCTTTTGTATGACTTGTCAAAGGAGAATCAGTGTCTCGCTAAGGGTCTGGGCGGAGGCATCAACACTAATCCATTTGTCTCCGCTGCTGTCAGCTGGGAAGAAAGGGAAGTGGACAAGGCCTTATTATCAGCGTGGGAGGGGACGGCGTGTAATTGTGTCAGTTTGACACTTGGTGGCAATTTTGCACATATCGGACATCCTGCCGCAGCCGTGGGTGACCCTTAGTACCTTCTTTGACTTCATGTGCTGAAAAAGTTATCGGAATTTATCTTATTATCATTCAGTTGGGCGTTTTCTATTTTTATTATTTGGATTTCCAGCAACTTGATTGTTGCATCTTTGATGTACTTATACACTTATCAGGTCCTTGCCCACTTACAGCAGCACTTGCCAAAAGTTTTAGGCTTATCTGCCTCTTGTCAGACCCTTCTGAAGACTAAAGGCAAGGGAGGAGAATAAGAAAATTCAACTGAACATCTGATTCCACCCTCTTAGCAGAGCATAACAGCATTCAGTGACAGTCTGTGTTCAAATGACGATTCTGAACAGCCTTATCTTTGTCAGTCCATAACAGTTCCTTCTGTCATGCATAAATTCATAACCTGGTTCATCAGAAACAATCACTCATTGTCATTTGTCTGTCTCTTTGCTAATCACTCCCTTCATATCTCCCCTTTTGGTTCCCAGGGGAAAATTTGCTGTGGTGAAGAAATGCACTGAGAAGGCAACGGGAAAGCAGTATGCTGCCAAGTTTCTGCGAAAGAGACGAAAGGGAGCAGACTGCCGCATGGACATCTTCAACGAGATAGCAGTGCTGGAGCTGGCCAAGGCCGACCCATATGTGGTGGGACTGCACGAGGTCTACGAAACCAACTCCGAAATTATCCTCGTTCTGGAATGGTAAGTCAGCACTTTTAAACTGTCTGAAAAATGCAGAAACACTTACTCAAGTGTTTCTGTTTGCAAACAAAGTCGTCCCTCCTTGTTCTACTGCTGATGAGATGGATGCTATAGTAATTTTCTCAATAATTCATCATTTCGGAAAAGCTGCAATCTAATGATGCGGCTTTTCATCGCTTAAGATCAGAAAATCTCTTAATTGTCAGCCAACAAAAGCATCCTCTGTCTGGTTGCTCACCCAGTTTCTAGTTGATGTGAAAGATTTTCTTTTTTAGTTGATCTTTACGTCAGAGCACATTTTGTCATGCAACATCCTGTGCTTTGCATGGGCATAGCTTCTGGGTTTTCTTGTGAATTGAGACATGTGTCTAATGTGCAGCCTTGAGTTATTGTTGCATACAGTCTGCCTTATATGGAAATTCTCTGTGTGGTTATTCGCTCTTCCTGCTTTACCATATCAGGTTCTTGCTGTGGCAGATGACAGGAACTGTCACTTTAAACGCTAATGTTGCAAAAGTGCATGTAGAGTTCTGAGTAAATGACTTATTGAACCACAGATTACTCATTTAAAATTTGCTGATCAGTGCTTAAGGCAGTGTTCTGCCCTCGACTACACATGGGAACTAGCCAGACGTTGTCACTAAAACAGAGGAATCCTATTGGGTGTCTGGTTGTTGACTGTTATGATTGAATGATGTAAGATGTAAATGTCCCTTGGCTGCTACGATGACTTTGTGCAATTAGAATTCGGAAAGGCTGCTTAGTGGACAAATGACCTCATTTGACTCATTAGAGATGGCTAGCATACCTTTTTACAGTACTGCTCAGTGACCAAACTGAAGACATCACTGGTCATTCCCATCCCAGACTTGAAATGCTTCTGCAGAACAAAAGCTGCTCTGTGGCAGCATTTCACTACTTGAATCAAGTGTGAAAGGGGAAGTAACACCACAGTTCAACTCCCCATGCCTGCAGAGAAAACATAACAGTAGGTCAGTCAGCATGGGTCCTCAGTTACCCTTACTGCACACGAACAATATCATAATACTCAGCAGCAGGGCTTTTAAATGTCAGACACCATCGCCTTCCTTGCATACGAGGCGTCAAACTTGCTGTAACACTAAAGGTGAAACCCATAAACCAGTTCGAAGCTGCATCTCTGAAGTGTCTAACCTCATTTTCAAGAATTGTAAACCATTTTCCATTTCCTGTGGCTTTAAATGTAAGCGTCAAGCGAGGCTCCCAAAAGTTGCACAGCCCCATGCTTGTTTAAGATGTCGTGCATGCACTCATGCACACGTCACAGCCACAACCACATCCGTGCCAATGACAAAGGTTGATTTCTGATAACCTGAAAATGCAAGTTTCTGAATTAATCTACATTAAACTGAATTGTCAGTTCCAAAGAAACCAGCAGCAAGTGATGACACATTTTACAGATTGTCACTTTGATGACAAATGAGTTCTCAAAGGTTCTTTTAGCCAGTAGATCTCCCAGTCATAGTGACGTAGCTTTTCATTTCCTTTACTTGTTGCTTGTTTTAGGTATGTGCACTTTATCATGAGGTTTTGTTTTGCTTTTTTCAAATCACGCACACTTAAACTAATTATAGTAACTTAAGAATGTAAAATATACATTGCTTCTGTCTCTTATTTCTTAAAAAGTAAATCCTTTCATGTTTCCTTTAAATGGTCTCCTGTTTTGTTTTTTGTTTTTTTTCTTAAATGTCAGTATGTGACATAACACCGACCTCACTGGACTTTAACTGAACCATTACCGATACAAAGTATTGTCCAGGAAAGTCATCCAACTGTAAGGTTATCCTTGGTGACACTGGTTGGCAGGGTGTTGACGTAAATGAGTGCTGAAGCTCAGTGGTCCGCCAACATTGGCTTTGATGAAATAGCTTCTGCTGCAGATTATAGCAGAGTTTGTTTTTTCTTAACAAAGACAATAACTTATTTTCCTCTGTCTCTATACCTCATCATTGAAACTGACTTCAGGCCAGGTCTATGTGCTTTTACACATTTTCCCACTGAGTTAGTCACTTTTGCTCCCAAAACAACATCAAATGCGTTTAATACCTTTCTTGGAAAGAAGGAAAACAAAGCGTTCTTGGTTAAAACATGTCTCTATTGAATTTAAGTAAAACAGACTTCATCGAGATAGCAAATTCCTAGATGGTTCTCTGCTGACAGCTTTATGAAGGCAGTGAAGCACTTTGTCCTTTCAGGTGCTTAGCTGTTCGAACAGACTTTGGAAGTGCTTGCATTAGAAATTACTGTTGACAGATTTAAGCTTAGTTTTGGAAACTGTGACTCAGGAAGAAAAAAGGTTTTCTTCTTGCCACTGAAGTCAAAAATATTCAGTGAAATTGAAGCATGAAGACTGGAATTGCATCCAGTTGGTGTAGAAATGAAACAAATGTCAGAGTAAACAGCTTAACTGCTTTGAGAACCTTCATTATTTATGGAGGTAGGATGCTTGTTGATTCAGTTAAAATCAATAAACAGTTTATGAATGGCCATGATATGTTATTTTATAAAATCTGTTAAGAGTAGAGGCCTAGAAAGAGACAAGAAAATGATGGTTATGTAACATCGTGCCCAGAGCTTGCTCCCAAAGCTTTCCCTCTGAGGATGAAAAATATGTGTGCCTTCTAAATCCCCAGCACATGGTTGTAGTTTCTTTTTTTTTGGGAGGGGAGACCTTTCAGCTTGAGGCTCTGATTTGACTGATCTTGGGCATCTAACATAAATCCACTGTGTCTCCACTCTACTTAACTGTGTTGCACAAGAACACCAAGAACCGTCAGGAATCGGACAATTTCTGCCTTGAAAACTTTGAGTCCAAAATTATTTATTTAGCAAACAAGTCACCAATGTTGCAGGTTGAGGTTACTCTACCCTCTCTTTATGACTTCATACAGGTTTAACATAATTTCCTTTTGTATTCTCCAATGTTCTAGGCTTTGATTAGTTTTGCATTGTTGGCCTCTGCTTCTTCCTCCTATTTTACTGAACTCAATAGCTATATATCAGGCTATAATAGATCTTATCACAGCCTCTTACGTCATGTAACATTCTTATCTTAATCATTTCTTCTAAGAGTAGGAAGGTACACTCACAGGCAGGATGCCTAAAATGTTATTGATTTATGTTCAGCCCTCCTGTATGTGTAGATGTGGACGAACTTTGATCTTTAAAACCAAAGTACAGTAATGAATATATCTTTTGCGGAAATGTAGGTTTCTGTATGTTGCTGTATGTTGTAACTAATGTGATTAATTTATTCCGATGTTTCCATCTTGTGCTGTCGCTGCAGTGCTGCAGGTGGGGAGATCTTTGACCAGTGCGTGGCCGATAACGACGAAGCCTTCACAGAGAAAGATGTGATACGACTAGCCAAGCAGATCCTGAATGGAGTCGCCTTCCTGCATCGAAACAATGTTGTCCATCTGGATCTGAAAGTAAGGACACAATTTCTAGGATACAGGAGCACAAATTATACCCTTGAGGCGCACAGTGAGAAAGAGGGTTTTTCTGTTATGCAACCAGAGCTCATTCGGTGTGTAGTGACTGTGTTCCTTTGAGGAATGAGTTCAGTGGTCTTAACGTAGCTATTATGTTTAGTTCAATGCATTCAACCTTTTTTTGGTTTTTTACAAAACCACACATTCATTGAACTTTACCACTTACCCACCCCCAGAAGTAGACTAAGTTGTATTCACACTTTGTTTTTTCCAACCGCTAAACAAGCCTAGTGGTGTAGCCAAGAGGAACCCGATAGGCTCAGTGAATGATCTAAGATCAGAACAGCAACCTGTAAGCTAATGAACTACACCCTAATCTTGTCAGGAGTGTCTAGCCAGAATACCTTGAAATCATTCACACGGACAGCTGATGACGCCGGCTGTAAGAGTTCAGGCCACTTCAAGTGTGTATATATAGTCATTATGTAACAGAACTTTGCCTAATCTTTGTGTGTTTTCTCTCCAGCCCCAGAACATCTTGTTGACCAGTGCCAAACCCCTGGGGGATATTCGTATTGTGGACTTTGGCTTGTCCAGAAGGATGGACAAGATCGCAGAGGTCAGGGAGATTCTGGGTACCCCAGAATATGTGGGTGAGTCCTGGTTTCTGCTTTTAAATTCTCAGATTCGCATATATCTTTTCAGATTTGAGGGCTCATAATTCATGACTAATTGGGTTTGTGCTTCTCATTTTCAGCACCAGAAATCCTGAACTATGAACCCATCAGCATTGCTACGGACATGTGGTAAGGGCGCTATTTTGCTATTTATTTTAATACAATAGAATACATATATCACTGATTCAACATGAATTAAATAATTGGAACATTGTCAGGCTTGCAAACCAAAGGTAATACAGTCATTCGATTAGGGTTTGTTTTTTAATGGCATAGGCTATTAGCCTTCGAAGGCTGAAGGTTTGAAACCCCTACCATACAACAACTGGATTTGGATACAAAATGAAATATCTATTAGATAATTGGTTGAAGAATACAATTTAATTATGATTTTTCTTTTCTTGGAAGGCTAAATGTTCAAGCTTAAAGTTGGAAAAATCATTAGAATAATTGTAAAATCCAATATGGCTGCCTTGTACATAAAACTTTGTAAAAATTGTCGCAAAATAGTTTTATTTGCACTTTTAGCAGTTTGCTGTTTCGATGTTTCAAAATGTGGGAAAATAAGTTGGTATTACCAGTAGTGTTTAGTTTAGACATCATTTTGCAAATTCTTCTGTGTTTGTTATCAACTTGGAGCAGGATCATGGTTAGGATCATGGCTCAAAGGAAGTCAGGCAGATTAGTCATTGTGAATTGTGTGAAACCATCCAAGACACCTTTGCCCCATAACATCCTCCTTCCTCTTTCTTTTCCAGGAGTATTGGGGTCCTGATCTACGTCATGCTGACGGGCGAATCTCCATTTCTGGGTGATGACAAGCAGGAGACATTCCTCAACATTTCCCAAGTCAATGTAGATTATTCGCAGGACACGTTTGAAGGGATCTCCTCCCTGGCAGTTGACTTTATCAAGTCCTTATTGGTGAAAACCCCCAGGTGAGGATTTTATTTGGAAACAATTTCTTTTTTTTATATGTATGAATGTGTTTTATTCCTACCCTTTAGACATCCAGTACTGTTGGTCTGGCTTCCTTGAATTGAGAGTGGCAGATTTGTTCTACAGCAAAATAAGAGTTGAAAATATTTCTTGGTTGTGCAATTGACTTAAAGATGAAGTTAATCGGGTACTTTGAGCTAAATCAATAATCTGCTTCTATCTGCATCACCTTAAATGGATTTTCACACCAAGGAAGTGAGTCACGTTTGCAACCAGCGGAACTACACGCGTGAGGTTACATGATTCACGTCACTGTGGCACAAAGTCATTTCCTCTTTCTGCAAATTCTAACTGCAATCTTGCTTCATTTAGAGAAAAATGTTCATTATTGATTTGGACACAAAATTAACAGCCTTGCAAGTCTGTTGAAAGAAAAGAAAAAGTTCTGATTAACCTCACTTCTACCCTAATTAGACTGCTCCAGCAAAGAGGCCTTCATTTGCAGCTATAATTTGTCTGTCTCATGGCCAAAGCCACGATCTCGAGTCAGTATCATTTAATTGCAACAGATTAGCGGTTGCAATAGGGGGGAAATGCAAGTTTTTCTTATGATTTTGGGTCTTAATGACACAAAGGGAACAACATTTTTTAGAGCTGAAAGTACTGTTTATGTGGTTTTGCGAAACCAGTGATGAAAAGGAACATACCCGACGTCTGAGAGAATTGATTGAATTCGGAAGACCCAGGCCATCAAATGATTATACAAACTGTTTGGGAATTTCCACTCATCCACAGTGTTATTGTGTTTGTGTGCACAGGAAGAGAGCCACGGCAGAAGAATGTCTCAATCACCCCTGGCTGAACCCCCACTCCCCCTCCCACCCGCACCTCCACGCGATGTCGGCCTCTTCGCTCGACGAGCCCGAGATGAGCCAGTCGGAATCGGAGCCCGAGAGCCCGGCTCCTTCCCCGGAGCTGGCCTTTGAATCGTTCCTCATATGCCCGGTTCAGGGCGAGCTGAAGACGGGCCGCCACGCCTTCTCCTTCAGCGAGCCGCCTTTCCGCACGCGGTCCGAAATAAAGCAGGAGCTGATATGCTGACCCAAGTTTCACTTGCGTTGAGAGACAAGATGGATCCAAACTGAACGGAGCAGAGGCTGAGGAGCCAGTGAGCCTGCAGGGTCAGGGGCCGTGCTCTGCGGCTGCTTTACGCCTGGCTGCCTTTACTGCTGTGATGTCTTTGAGCTGAACTATTTGTGGCTTCATACCTCTGCCTGTTTTTGTGTGACTGTGCTTTTGAACGGATTTGGAAAAACTGCGCAGCAGGAGAAACGTTTGAGGACGGACGAAGCAGAAAAAAAGTGGGAGATGACACATGAGGACCTTGTTGCACGACTGCACTGCTGCCTTAAGCATGACAGAACTGAACTCGGCTGCACACTGTCCCCTGCACTGGTTTCTTTTTACCTATCCAGCCTATTGGACTGGGTTGCAGTTCTTTCGTTCTTCGCGCGTCAAAATAATTTATCCCTGTTGACTTGTAAATACTTTCTCTGTAATCCTTTGAAGACGGTAAAGAGCTCAAACCTGGTTCTATTTAAGAAAAAAACAGGAACTGTAAACAGAGGGCAGCACCTATGCTGACAGACATTAAATGTTAATTTTTTATGTTTATTTATGTTTGACTCATCTTGCCTCAGCCCCTTAACATTCAAGCCACATAAATGCCTGAGATTAAGGCTGATATAGTAGCATCTTATTTTTTAAGACAATCTTGAGCACTTTTTTTATTTTGTTTGTTGAATTAAAGGCTCATGAAGCATAATCCACTGTTGCACAGTGTACTGTACAAATAAACTGTTTTTCATCCCTATGTTTTTGCCACGTGACCTGAATATAATGTGCCATGTTTTATTTTTATTTTTTTATTTTTTCAGCCACTCATTAAATTCTGTTCAACCTTATATTTTGGGCTTTTGCACAGGATAGTTTTGTACCCCCATGCAAGGTTGCTTCTAGATTCATGCTTTTTGTCCAAGAAAGAGGAAACCGTAGAAGTCTGAGAGCATCTGATGGATTATTTAATTTGCTATATATATATATATATATATATATAAAACTCAACAACACAATCTGTATTTGTATAAAATATGTGATTCCTGCCTTCAGATTTTTTGGGAGCAGAGAAATTAGAAAGCATTTCTCAAAACTAAGAAAGTACTAAAATGTATATTGTGAGCTGTGAGAATTAATCTGAAAAAGAAAAACTATTTTCTACCAGTTGTCAACGTTTAGCATCAATACGATATTTCTTTTTCTACAGTAACTTAGATTCATTCCTGTTTTCCTTTTTGAATTTCAGAAAGGTTTGCACTTGTCCTTGTGGACATCATGTTTATATAAATACATGTTTGTTTATGGCATGCATTGCAAAATGTACTAAGAAAAAAAGAAAATACATGTGTTTTTGTATCAAACACTGTTGTCGTATGCTTATTAAAATAGAACTACATTTAATTTTCAATTAACTAAAGAATTGAAGCACCTTATTTTTGCAGGACAGAGGTCATCAACCTTTACAATTCAGAGCCATAAAAACTACTTGACCCGTAGCTTAAACGTAGCTTATCAAGTTTTATACATGTAATATAACATTTAATTGTCTTGGAACAGTGAACTTTTGCATATATATTTCCTTGAATTAGACATTCGACACAACTAGCATGCGATCTTAATGTCAAAAACATTAAAATAACTCTTTGTAGTGAGAATAGAGCAGAATTGCATAGAGGCAATGGCCAGGCTAGCATAACTCTAAAATGTCTAATGCATTATAAAACTTGCTGTTAGACTTTTTATTACTTTTATATCAAAATAATGCTCAGTTTGCTCTGTATTAATTAGCCCGACGTATTGGGAACCACTCTGGAGAGACTAAAGAGACACTTGCACATCGACAGCTTCAGGTCACTGACCTGTTAGACAGCATAGGACATTTTCTATAATGCCAAAACAAGTGTGTGCAGCACTGATGTCATCATAGAGAAGAAAAAATGGAGGTGTAAATGTCTGTAACCTGATCAGAACAGATCTCTTATAAAAAGTCTCACATTTCTTGTTTCTGGGTTCGTTAACTTCATCCCACAGTTCAAAATCATCACTGTTAAATTAATTGGTTACCTAAATAAGTCCTTAGTTACTTATGACGGTGTGCATGCCTGGTTACGGGTTCTGTGTTGCCTTTTGATAATTTAGCGGCCTGGCTAGGGTGCACCTTGACTCTCGCCCAATTACCACTGGAGACAGGCAGACAACTGGTAGCTGTAGCGATCTGTAGTCGGGTAAAGTGTTAGTGCTAAATCTGCAAAATTAGATGAAACATGAAAATACAAGCAGAGATCTGCACGTGTGCAAGAAAACATGCCATTGCGCATTTCACTAAATCACACATTATAACTGAAGGGGGTTTTATGTGAGAGCACACAAGCACCAGAGGCATGCTATAAAACACCTCAGTTTGCCCTCCTTTGAAAATGAATAAAAATGAGGATAAATAAGTAAGTAAACATCCTTTAAAAACTTAATCAGGCGATTGAAATCAAACTCTGTACTGCATTTCAGTACATTTTCCAACAAACATATCTGTGAGGTTTGGACTAAGATTAGCTAAATCCTGCTACTTTGGCATCACTGCTTGTGCTATCAGAAACAAAATGATGCTGAATTCTTTGAAAAGGAAAGGGAAAAACTCAAATTCTCAGACTTTTTAGCTAACATCTAGCATTTAATTTTTTGTTTCCATCTGTTGCTTCTATTTAATTGCAAAGGAAAAATGTCTGGAGGAGGCTCCCAACACATGTATTTATGAAGTATTTAACAATCTTGACATGATTTTACAAGGAAACAAGAGAAAATCTTCCTTCTGGAATGCACTTTTATAGAACACGTGATTGTAAGCGTAAAGCACCTTCACATTTATTGGTACCTCCGGCAAAGGTGTGTTAAAAACTATGCAAAGCATTTTAATTTCAGTAGCACAATCTTACACTGAGCATTTTAGAGAAGCAGCACCTTTAACTTGAGGGCTATTATAACAGACGAAGAAATTGACTGCATCAACTGAGTCATAGAAGTCTTCTGGACAAAAATTTTAAATGATCTTTGGTGATCTTAAAGAAGCTTCTCCTCATTCTGTACTTAGGGCGCCTAAGCAGAAACTAAAACAGCACCTTAAGTTCATAAAATATCCCAAGAGATTTGCATCAACAAGCAGGAATTCAACCTTATTTTGATCTTAAATACGGGAAGCCCCAATAAATACAAAAACAGCAATAATATGCCGCATGCTACATGAACTAGTCATTGTTCTAGCATAGACTTTATTTTAAAGGGATAACTGATGTTCTAATCCTTTTTTGTCTCAGTTTGCCTTCCAGTGTGTGTTTGACTCTTACTGCTGAAAGACAAGGGAGATCTCGACCCAGAACACACAGCTCTGGTCGGCTTTGCTCGTAAAGCATCTGTTTTTCGAGTCAACATACCTATTTACAGAATCTGAGTATCACAGAGGGGAAAAAAATGTGCTCTCTTGGGCCAGACTTCCATAAATATCCAACAGCTTCTTTGAACAGGAAATGCCAGCATCCTTTAAAGAGGAAGCAGCAGTAATACTGAGGTAGCAAAGTTTCTTTCTCTTTCATGTTTACTTGTGTCAGGTTAAACAATATCAGAGCCTGAATTCTTGCTTTAATGTGCTCTTCCTCCTGTTTTCGGCTCTGAGCTGCTTCAGCGGCGCTGCAGCCAATAAGGAGAAAGCCGAACTTCCTGCAGGGTCCTAATCTGGTGGCTCTTTGCTGGATGGGCTGCTTTCCCTGAAGAAAATCCTGCTGCTGCATGGAGCTGAGGAATGCCAGAAATGTTCATAACTGGCCTCCTTTCTTCTTCTTCTTCTTTTTTTTTTTTTTAAACTGTGTCCTTTATGCCTTCCTTTCCCCCGCATCTCTTCCATGTGAGGTTTGTTTTCTCAGCAGCAGATGGTATTGTTTCCATTCTGCATCCACACACTAACAGATGCGGTTACAGAAGAGGCTCATTTAGCCACTCTTTCTTAGAAAACTCGGATATTAGATGACCAATAGAAAATGATTTATAACAGATGTAGCCACAGTTTGTCTGATACTTGCATGTGCAACAAAGTCTGGGTTTGTGTTATATATATATATATATATATATATATATATATATATAAAAAACTTGACTCATGAAGATTCAACAAATCCCACTATGCATTTCAACCAGATATGCTGCTTTAGTCAAATTCTTTGGACTAAAATTAAAAGTATTTGTGTTGTTCTAAAGTGACATTGATGTGAGATACTAAAAAGTCCAGTAGTGTGTAATAGGTTAAGATAACATTAATATATAAAGATTATTCCCTTATTATATAAAGCATTAAAAGTAAAGCTTTTTTTGTTTTATTTCACACTAACTGCACCTACTAGAGTTGATCTGGGTGAAGCTCTTACATAACAGTTTCAGGTCAGGTATCATCATAACTGTAATCAAACATTTGTTTATGTAAATCTCTTTCCGTCGTCATAGTCAAATAATAAAACACATCTGGGTGGATGATAAGAAGGAGGAGTCATTTTAAAAGGCTTTAGGAAGAAGAAAGAGAATTGCTAAAATTTTATTTTATATGCACTGTCACAAAGAATAAAATAAAATATGACTTATAAGTGTTAGGAATGGCTATGCACATCTGTAGTTATCTTTGGTATAGCTCTGCCTCGTCTAATATTCTTTGTAACTTCCTCTATGTACACATGAGGACAAAATATGTTCCGGAATGTCAATTTGGTTTTATTAAAGATATGTGACATTGTCAGCTCTGACCACATTTCAAATGGAAGTCAGTTTTCTCAGAAATCCGATTATGATCCGATTTTATTTTTCATTACCGTAAAAAATGTGAGCCCAGATCCATGTAGGCGTTTTTTTTCCCCCCTAAGTCCTGGTTCAGGTTTTCGCCTTACGTCTGACCTACTTGCTATCTCTCAAGCTTAGTCACATTATCTCTAGATCACTTTCTGTGCTCGGTTTTCTTGGTAACTTCCCTTGCATCTTGCATGATGGGAAATTCCTTTGTACCCGTGTTCCTGCATGGTGACATTGTCACTATAGGGAGAATTTTAATAACAAAGTATTAAGAAAACAAGTGTGTTTTCTCTTACGATCGATCCTTATTTTCTTTTCTATTATCTGCCTAATAAATACATCATTAAATCACAAATTTAAATTTAAAAGATAGTGTGATTTCTACTAACTTATTTATTCACTACTACAATTCAGGATGTAAAATGGTATTTCTACAAAGAAATTGTCAGTTTTTTATAAATATTAGTCAGCCAACAAGTCTTGGGCTGCATTTCACTATTGTTAATTTAAAGGCTTCGACTCAGACTTTTGAAGCACTAAAAATAATTGGTATTACTGCAGCAATGTCATAACTAAAGTGATGATGACAAGTCTCCATCTCAAATTAAGGGTTATGTAATCAAGAAGAAAAAAGTCAAGACAAATGTTGAACAATAGGGCGTAGCTTAATGTTACGGACCAGCAGTTCAAACATGTGAAGGGTGTGTCGGGAACAAACCCGGCTGAGGAGACGGATCGAGCCAAACACATCATCATTTATCATTTTCACATGAGGCATTGGCAGTCTTGTTCTCAGATGCATTCAAATCAGCAATGGCATCCGTACTTTCACAAGTTTTGAACTTCAAAATGTTCTTTTTTGATAAACTCAGTGCAGCTAAAAAAGCCTGACATCACCATAGTTATTTTTGACTGCGAATGGCTGCTATAAACTGGTATTTAGAATAAATGGTTACTGCATATAGAAAGGAGAAAGATTTCATATTACAGATATAAAGTTCTTTCCTTAAAGAGGCAAGAAATGTTTTAAGTTATTTCTGTTCAGAATAACAGAATTTGCTAGATTTCTTACATAAATACTCTTGAAGTTTAAATAAAGTCCAATGATTGTGTGCTGTTAGGGTTAAAGGGTATGAGTTGATATGGCTCAAAACATAGAAAAACAATCCAATCGTCACCTGACATTGTGTGCTGGACTCAAATTCTTCAAGTATTTCACAGAAACGAGGCCGACTGTGACGAATCAGACCCCACTTGAAATTCTTCATGTTTAATTTCAGGAAGTTGACCAGGACAAAGGAGAGAAAACATTTCTTTCACGTGTCCCAGAAGTGCTTGCAAAAGAAAAACAGACGGGGAAGGAGAAACTTTCCAGCCGGGGCTGAACACCCGTAACCGCTGGTAATGCCTTTCTTATGGCAGCGAGGGAGGCAGAATCCTTTGGTTAGGCAGAGCTATTTATTCCCTCCTTGGAAACGGATGAAGAACAATAAAAGCATTCTAAACAAAGAGTAGCCCAACCTGATGCTACTGCCTGTTTTCCCTCCCAGCTGCGGTGGCAGTGCTCCCTCAGCATGGGGGCACTTCTCGCACACAAGACATTCAGAAAACCACACAACTGGCCCGCTCAGCTCCAGAAGAACTTTTCAACTCAAAAGCTGGAAAAGAAACCAAACCATAACAGAGACGCCGCTAAGTTATTCCACTGAAGGCTCATTTTCAGTTAAGAGAAAGAAATAATACCACTGCCAGTTCCGCTGTTTGGGCCCACTGGTTCCAGTCCACATGCATGCCCACTCATATTTGCTTAAACTCTAGCTATAAACACACTTGACCGAGGACCCACGGTGAACCCGAACTGGTACAAACCTGGGAGGTGGTCCAGGTTCCAGGCTGACAGGAATCGAAGTCTCGTGGTTTGGATATTTGGGGCTCTTTCCCAACCCACAGCACTCTCTATGTTTACTACTATTGTGGATTAGGGAGTTTGGAGTGAAAACACACAAACTCAAGTACCTCCTTGTGAGAGATTGGACCTTATTGCCATTACACACGAAGCTAAAACGTCAAACAACAATATTTTTTTTTTTTGTTGAAACCGGATAATCCATTACTTCCCTTAGAACATAACAAATATCATACAGACTAGATCTTCTCCATAGTCTCTGCTATTGAGACTTTAACAGATAAAACATTCAGTATTTACTGGCAAATTTTGATCATCTTCAGTATTTTATTGCTCATGAGTCAATTTACTGTCCTGAGAGAGCACCACATCTGGTTGCTTGGATGACACAAAATGTTTAACTGCTAAATAAGATAAGATATGTGAACTTTACTGTCATTTATGCTAAACACGTAGCTGAACAAAACTGTCTCCATGCTCAGTGTAAAAGATGTAAAAGACGCAAAAACAACATACAGGCATTGCCCGCATTACAAATAATGCAAACTATTGTAGATGTAAAACCAGTGAATAAATTAAGCATATAAAAGAGCAAAGACTTTACACAAAATAGTAGCATCATCAAAATAGTTAATTCATGTGAGGTTGAGACATTGAAACCCATGTGATTAGACAGTCTGCGTATGAAACGTGTGTACAGAACATACAGTTATGTAAGAGAGTTTGGTATCCTGATGTCCTGGAGGAAGAAGCTCCTGCTAAATCTGATTGTTCTGCCGTGTGCTTTTCCAGAGGGCAGAAGTTCAAACAACCCATCTGCAGGGTGTGTGAGATCTAGAGTCATAACTGTCTCAAATCATTTTTCAGCAACTGAACAGCTGCTTCATTATGAGCAACCTTTATCTGTGGCAAAGGTTGCTCATTCTCCTTGCACTTTCTCTTTAGTTGTGCTCATTGAGATTTTATCTGGTAGATGGACACAACGCAACGCACAATTGTGCTCCAACATAAATTGTTTTAAAATTAATATTTAAATTAATATCTGAAATGTGTGGTGTGCATTTCAATTTTGCACATCTACACTGAAACATTCTCCAGGTCAGGCTTTTATATTACCACAGATTTCCAACTAAATTTAGGACTTTTGTGTCCCTGTTAAAGCAAAGCATGGCTCGTTTCTATCAGGCATAGGAAGTTGACTGTAGATAAAAAAGTTATGTGTGCAAACTGGACTGCATATGGATATATTTTCTTGCCACTTTACATGAAGGACAGATGTGTGGACTGCACAACTAGTAGTTGCCTTCTCAACAGATTCTTGTACATTCACATAAAATCTCAAATTCATCGACATTTGTGGTTGTAGAATATGAGGAAACGTTTAAAAGGTATAAATAATTTTGCAAGGAGTAGAAAAATATTTTGAACGAAGAAAAAATGCAAACATGACTTCCGCTGTCAGACATTGTTACTTCAGTGGAGTAAGCTGACAGGAATATCTCAACTTTTTTTTCAGTCTGCTGTCACATCATTTTTATGCAATTACCATTTGCCTTTTTGGGCTTCTTCTCTCTTTTCTTTTCGAGTTTAGCAAATCTTTTACACAGAAATGAAACTTAATTATTTAAAGAGCTATCTTACCTAAACATGTGGTCACAAAAATACCTTCTGTTAGCTATTTCTTCTGTAGTTTTACTTTCTCTAGCTCTATTAAAGAAACACTATCTTCATCACATGTTAATGCAGATATGAATCAATTTACACAAAGCAAAACTGGTTAGAAATCACAATTATCATCATGTTTGTGTTTGTTTAGCTAATATTGTTAATTTTTGAGTTAATGCTGACCTTTAAACAGAACCGTCTTGTGTTTACACTGTTTTAACTTCTTAATGAACTTATTTAAGTCTTTTATTGGGATCTAAATTAATTAAAAAGTACAACAAAAAAAAAGACGAAAAGGAAAACTCATAAATAAGTACAAAAGTGTTCTGTATCCATCATGTATTCTCTTTCTCCAGATGGAACTGAGGTTTTGGTCAAGGTGGATTAAGTTATGAATTCTTCTAAAAATCAGTCAGTTTTTGCACAACACCTTCAAGTGTCTGTCAGAAAGCTTAAGATTGTATTTTTCACCATCACTGTAAGAGTAAGCATACATTAAAGTCAACAAAATAACTACTTTGTAAGAGGCAGAAAGTGTTTTTAGCAGAAGTACTTTACCACAATATGCACTCTTGTCCAACAGCACTGCTGCACCTTTTGTATATTTTTCATGGTAACTATCTGGTTTTCAGTTAAATTGTCTGATAGTATGTTTAGTTTGTGCCTTTACATCATAGTACTGTTGATGTATATATATCTGCTCTTAGTTCTTTTGCTTAGAAATCTGACCTTGTAGAGAGAGAAATAATTGTGGGTAAAACTTTGAAGAATGAGGAACATTATTTCACAAGTTCAGTTTACCATAGAAAGACAATCTGTCATCGCACAATGAAGTGCAAGATGTTCAAATCATGCCAGCAAAAACATAGCCGGTTCATGGGACATTCAGTATTTTGGGATTTTCCTGGCTGGAGAGACTCAGCATGTTGGTGTAGCTGCTTCTGGCTTATTGAAAAGCACAGACTCCTCTATCTTCTGCGCCTAGATCAAGAAAGCACCAAAGCTCGAAGCCACAGAACAGCTGCAAAAGCATCCACTATCCCAAAGAAAAATCTACTATAAACGTAGAAAAACTGGACATTCCTGTACTTTGTCCTGCCAAGTTAAAGTGCACTCAGTCAGATAACGGGGCACAATAATAAAGCTTGCCGTTAATGGGATTTTTCCTTTGAAAGAATAGATTTAAGGTGTCGGAAAGCATAAACATGGCAGAATATCTGGGGCTCTTATGCAAGCTTGCCCCCAGCCCTAGTTATACATGACACACTGGGAATTATCAAATTAAATGAGCTTTTCTAAGAAAAAACTAAAAGATAAATACAGAGGTCTATTATTACCTTGGGCTGTTGTAAAGTAGAAGCCCCCCTCTGGAGACATGTGACTGGAGAACATGATGTTCCTCATTCCAGAGTGGCTGGAGATTTTAATAGTCAGGCCTCCCAAGATGCCAGAAGGAAGAAGTACTTTCTTTAGACTTTCTGATTGCTCCACTTTCACCTTTTAGTGGGTTGAATTATTTCCATTTTTTAAGGCCGATACTTCCACTTTGTTTTTATGTTACAAATGACAATAAAATTATCCGTTGCGGTTAAGGACTTAGATAAACAAGATCCATATTAGCCTATTTATTTCTAACACTGAATCGGTGCGCAGGTGAATTTGTCAGCTGGTGCATTGAGTGAACCATTCTTCACAATGCATTTCCTCCCTTGTGCAGGAAATGCAAAAGTAACACACCGGATTTCAGTTTCTCTTTTCACCTCAACTCAATTATAACAAATTGTTTTGATGCGAAATTTAATGGTTCCTGTAAAATTTTGTTAAATTCATAAAACAATATATAATTATGCATTTATTTCCTGCTCTGTAGGTACGACCTTTAAGTAATTTAAATGTTAAATAAATAGGAGGACCTTTGGTTTAAACACAAACTACAAATAAAAGACAGATTTTTTTATATATATATATTACAACCAAAACACTGGGACAAAGATGATACATTTTTGGCAGAGCAGAAAATGTTGAACAGCGCCCCCTAAAGGAACAACAACACAGCAAGACCTAAAGCAAGTTTTTTATTGAAATTAAAAACTACATCTCGTTTATTTATACAAGCTTCTAACTTTGCAAAGTGACTTTACTTTGGTAGTTCAATTAAATAATGAAACTCTTAATGCATAGATAACTATAAATTAATATTTCAGGCATTTATTTCTGCTCATATTTGATTATTATGACATACATCTAATGAAAACCCCAAATGTAGTTCACAAAATTGGAATATTACATAAGAACAATTAATAAATGTATAACCTTCGCAGTCATTAGGAAAAGTGTCCAACAGGCAGTCACTGACACCGTACACAAGGAAGGTAAGCTACAAATGACCATTGCTAAACGAGCTACCTATTCAGAGTGAAGCATCCAAGCACATCCATAGAAAGCTAAGTGGGAGGAAAAACGCTCGGCACAAAAAAAATTAAGTAAAACCATAGCCTTGAAATGATAATGAAGTAGAGCCCATTCAGGAGTTTGAAGGTGATTTACAAAGTGTGGAGTAACGCTCCAACTGTATCATTTACTTCTATTGAGCCACTTTTGGCCCAGATACAAAATCTCAAGTGTCTTAAGAATAAAATTATCTAGACTGTCCAACACAGGCTTAAACTGATATTTTTTTAAATTAAAGTAAATGTTGCACTAGATTTAAAATTCAAGGTCAAAGAGTGTGAAGGAACAGCAGAGAGAAAGAATCCAAACTGCTTGAGGCGATGATCTGAGTTGCAGTGCCATCTGCTGGTCAACTGTGATGAAAGCACAGGTCTGTTCAGTACATCCCACTGTCATTCCACAGACAGAGGAATGACTCGGACAGATTTAATTTTCTGTCCGACTCGTATTCGGAAGAATTCAGAACTTCCAAGCTGCCAACACTATCAAAGCGCCTGCTTTAATAAACAGTACTTGATTAACCGTTACAACTGTAAGCCACATAGAAAACTTATGGAGCAACTCAAAATTTCAAACGGTAACATTTATGATTTTAAGGAACAAATCAGTCAAATAAGTTGAGTTTTAAAAGTCTTATACTTGTGGTATTATTACTATTTAACAGCCTTTCACAATTTCAAAAGGTTTTGAAAGAAGGAAGTGGTCTGGCTAGCAGACATTCAGTTGCAACAGGATACTGACGTCTTGAGAAGAGACGACAAAAACATCTTAAACCAGTTCTTCCCAGTTTATTGACATAGTTATGGATGAGGTCAACAATTTCTAAGAAACGACCTGAACAAGCTTTAAATCCCTTCTACGGCTACAGAAATGTGTAATGAAATACTGCAGATTACTACAAATGATTTGTGTGCAGATTATTCATCTCTTTCATGTATACCAACAGGAAAACACTAAGTACTATGTTATATTCATTTGCCCTCATATTCAGAGTTTTGCAATTCTGTGTGAGTTTTCTCTGCTATAACAAAAACTTCAAATACAAACACAGGAGACGACACAAGGACGAACATTTCTATCACTGTCTAAACTTCAGCAGAGGGGATATCTAGTGTATAATGTTGCATTCCTCCAACAAAGAACAGCAGTGCAGGTTTTATAAAGAAAAAGACAATATAAATAATATTAAAGGAAATAAGACAGATTAAATAGAGCTACTATAGGATCACCAAGTCATGAGTTGTTACCAGAGTTGTTCTGGTAACGTGGAAATTTAATCACACGCGCACACAAAAAAGTACAACAACGAAAAACACTTTTGGACAACACACAGACTGAAGTTCTGAGAGAACCAGGTGTAAAGAAAGCCGTTTCATTCTTCAAATCTTCCGTCTAAGATGCTTTCAAAGGTGAAAGGGAGAAATTTGAAGCCCTGACCTGTGTAGAACTTGTTCTGGAACTCCACCCTGAGGGAGGAAATAGGAGATACAGTGAAAAACCATTAAGCAAGAAGTGTTTCAGATAATAACCTTGTCAGGAATACAGTGGTGATGGATAGCAGGCTTGGGTAAAGCTGAATGGACCAGTCAAAGCCCATGACCCCTGCTCCTGATTCCAGCCTGCAGTCACTCTTGTTTATATCATGAATTTGGCTCTGGAGCCAGAGACACCCAATACTCCTCGCTTCAGGAAAATGATCAGGAGCTATTTTTAAACGTCCAGTCTGAAACGACAACTGGATGACCTTTTAGCTAAGGAGTCAGGAATACCTATCATTCCTAAGTCTGACTGTTGTAAAAAAAAAAAAAGAAAAAGTAAATGAACATTTAAACATTTTAAAAATAAGGATCAGATTTTCTGGGGAGCACAACATAAACTCTTTGACTACATATCTAACATCTAGATAGATTCAGGCTTTTTCTAAGTGACAAAATGTTATTTTTCTGCTTTGACCTCATTGTCTGGTAAGATAACCCAAACAAATTCCCTACAGCTACAAGGGAAATTAATTCTGAAACAGTGATGGGATTCCAAGAAATGACGTACCTGTACAAAACAATACTTTCTACTGCAGTAGTTCCATAACCAACTATTGAGATTTCCTGTCTAATGCTATGCATTAAAAATTTTTTCTATCTGCGTTCCATTTGTAGTCACAACTTGGAAATTCTAACTTCTGAGTTGGAAAAAAATGATCTGGATCTGAGTTTGGACTTCACACTCAGAAAGTCAGAGATCCAATATGGCAGCTTCTCACATCAACAATAGTAAGATGTGGTGAAAACAGGTTTATTTTACAACACACACTTGTAAAAGTGAATCTAAAAATCAGTGTTGCATGGAACACCTGCATTTATAAACAAAACCAACACAAAAAAAAAAGTGGATGTGAAAAGTAAGAGTTACAAAAATAGCTACCTGGGCACTGCCATATTGGAATCCTGTTAATTTGAAAGTTGTTAACTGGGTTTTATCTTTGAGTTCAAACATCCGACAGAAATGGAACGCAGCTTTACTTATGAAACAATTTAGCTAGACTCATTATGAATTTGTCTCTGCAGAAGGAACACAGTAGCCACCAGGTGGCGCCATCGCTCTGAAATTAATTTACACTCAACATGAAAATGAAGGAGTCAAAAAATAAATGATTTATTTATTTATTTAATAAGCGATTAATATCACAATGAAACAGAGAATATAAATATTGTAGCATTCATGAAAGTCAAAGCATTAGCAGTATTAGGTAAATTGTTATACAAAATGTTAATGGATAGAAAACTTACCAGTGCAGGCGAAGTGCATGCAGAAAGGCAGACAGTCCTTCCATAATGAGCAGAATGGCAACTGAGAGAACAGCAAAGAAGTAAAAGATCATGGCCAGAAGGATGAAACCGGCAAAGTTTCGAGATGAAAGGCCGATGCGCATCACCATGGACCAAAGCACCTCTGACAGCTCTGTTCATGAAAACATGCAAGACATTAAAAAATAAAAATAAAACATGACTGTTTATGGGTTTCACAACATGTTTCTGAAAATGTGTGTGTGATGCTTGTGTTGTTCCTCACGTGCATGAGCGAGACTGAGGGCCCAGAGCCGCAGATAGGAAGCAGTGTTAGAGATGCAGCCAAGGCAGTACTCAATGGTGTGAATGGCCTGATGCACAGCCATATCTGCAAAGTTAAACTGTGGAAACACAGACAAACACGTCAGCAAGACAGTTAAAGCAGAATGTCTACAAGTCCTGAGGCCCACAAAAGAAAGAATCTGGCTCACTGTACGTGCATGATCGTTAGAGTAACTAACAGGGGAGCTGTTGTTATAAATCAAGCAATCTCCAAATTAGTAGAGGAATTGTCCTCTTTGGACCCTGTGAACCCAAAGTATCAGCTGCTCTACTGATGCGTCATGCACATCACCACGACCTCAGAGAAGCATTGATCTACTGATGCCCCGCGTCTGATGAAACCCCTACAACGCACCGGCATACCCACAACCAACAAACCTAAGGGCAAAAGCCGACGAGGCGAGTTGCAGTGAGAAAAGAGAACCGAGACATGCATGTTTTACAGGAAGTGAAAAAGGTGCAGCATTAACTCCGGTCCTACCTCTTCCTCCTCAGGGGCCTTGAAAGCAGGTAACAAAAGGGAACTCTTGGTTATTGAAAACACATCAAGAGACAAACATCAAGAAAAGAAGTAGAAGAAAACAGTTACACATTTGGGCATTTCAGCATCCTGCCCACACACAAACACGCAAAACTAGGTTATCTGTTTAAATTTAACTAGATAACTAGGCTATAAGAGCAGCAGGAAGACTGAACAGCATGTCACAGAGAGTTGCACGCATAGATGAAATCACATAAGCATTAAGAAAAATATGGAAAGAAGGAACAACAATCCACCCTTATCCATAATTGATGTTTAGTTTTACCACAGTGGAAGTGGAAACATGAGATTAGGTTTCAGCTATGGCTGAGTGGCTGAATTATTCAAACATATGAGAGGATCATTTTACTGCCATCTGCTCTCTCAACAAACTGCTGAACTGCTGTTCCTTCTGCATTGTAAGCAATCCGTATGAAATCATTTCAAATACAAATATGAATTGTCATCGGAGCCACATTTAACTTACCTCTGGTTCATCCTCAGTCTGCTGTGCGAGCTGGTCGTGCTGGATGATTTCCGCCTCGTCCTCAGTGGGACCGTTGCCCACTCGGACCCCTCCAAAGTTCTGTGTGCCCTAAAGAACAAAGAGTTAAAAAGGGATAAATTAGGGCTGCAACTAATTATTATTAAAGATTAATCAAAAAAAAAAAAAAAAAAAAAAGGGCACATACTGCAGATTTTTCATTCGTCTTTTTTTATACAATATTAGAAACACATTAAAAGATGCAAATAAACAATTCAATTCAATTCATGATTTTAAATAAGAACACAAACATATTAATGGATTGATAAAAATAACAGGATTCCTATGCCACTTGAAACATTCTTTGTTTATCATTGTAAGAAAGGGATGCTTCTGCAGTGAAAAAATACTTCTATCAACATGTAAAAAATATTACAGTGTAAGGGTGAGTTGTTGTTTAGAACCGATCAATATCTGGATAGTCAAGGTTGCATAATAGGACTTTTTTTTTTTTCTTTAAGAATTTGAACCGGGTAAAGCTAAAACTAAGTATATACATTTGTACAGTTTTTCTCAGAGTGTATTGTTCTTTCAACAAATGGGTCTTTTTTGAGTCTGTTCATTCAAATTAACAATTAATATAGATAGATGATCCTCAACTCCAAGACAGTTTGATCTTACCAGATGTTTTTGCCACAAATACTGTCTCCGTAAAACCAGAGTTTTCACGACCAACATGCAGGGAACACATGCTAAGGCAATTAAGACCAAGAATGTTTGCAGCCCCATCTACAGAGATGACAGAGAAAACCAGAAAAAAAAAATCAGCTTCCTGTGCTTATGCCTAATCTAAAAGTCATCATTTTTACATAGTAGGTCTAACCTGCCCCCTGTAGAGAGGTTTGGTACTGGGGTCATTGTAGTTGAAGAGAAACATGTTAATGAAGGAAATGAGGAGACTGGGAGCATCTCTGGAGGTGCGGGCGTCATAAGACACCCACTTATAGAAGATTAGAATGACCAAGTAGCCAAACAGACTGGACATGAAGACAATCTCCGGGATGAACCCCAAGTAGATGTTCAGTGGCTTTTTGAAATACCTGCAGAAATGCATATCATTCCGTCAGTTTGTTATTTAATCCGACAAAACGGAAACCAAACAAAGACATCAACTCACAGATGATTGAAGAGACTTAGAGTGACTCCAAAAAGCATGTGGATGACTCCTAGGATAACAGACATCTTCATCTTGAAGGAGTTCAAAAATGACAACTTGTTGATAGAAATACTCCATATCTGAGAAAAATGCAAAAAGATTGTTATAGAACCAAGTGTAGCACATTAAATTTAGTAATGATTAGAGATCCACCAATGAGGTGACAAAATGAGTTGCAGATTATTTGACAGACCAATAAAACAATCACATATATTTATATTCTTGAGGACCAGAAAATGACATCAAAATTGATAAAAGGTATAAAACTCAATACGTTTGACATTGCATGTGGCTTATCAGGCAATATGTGCAGAAACAGCTATTTAAGCATTTTTACAAGATGAAAAAAGACTGGGAGGGGTATTTAAACCTGATTTGCATTACTTTATGTCTGTGCTGAAACCTATTTCCACTCTAAAACAGTAACGCAAATTATTTTGGAGCAGCAATATATTGTGATTTAAGAAAATCTCCCACATTGCTTCAGAGAATTGTGCATTTAGGTCATAGGAATCATGAAAATAATTCACATTATTTAATATTAATAGTAATTTGTTCTTTTAGTTTATGCTGAAACAGATGTCTTAGAAACTGACAATTTGTGATGATTTCCAAATCCATTTAATACAGAAAAATACTTATTTTTTGTAGTTGTATCTTTCTATGATATTTCCATTCAACTTCAAAAAAGTACATCAAGTATATAATAATGATGCATTTATAGCCTAAAAATTGTGGTAATTCTTAGCTTTTCTGCATTTACTAAATTTGAAAACATTCACATTTTGTCAGTTTCTGGTCTGCAGATCAGACAGAAGGAAAAACTTTGGCCGGTTAACTGGTGCAGCTCAAGTAAGTAAACCTTGCTAAAGTAGGAAATGTTCATTTTAAAGGCGCAGCATTAAGAAATATAAAATAAAACAAAGAAATAAAAGGAATATGTGAAATAAATCCAAAACATTTACTGGATCAATTCCAATGGGGTATGGCCCTTTAAAAACTCCCTCCACTGCAGGATCCAACTGCAAGGCCGTGTTGCCTTCAAGTGTGTCAGGTCTAGAGAAAAGAAAAGAAACACAGATCTGTTTAGTTTACTTCAACTGGAGCAAAAAAACAGTGACACAACAGCAGTCTAATAAATATTTTCTTTGTTGTTCTAAAGAATTACAGTTTTGGCTCCTAGCATCAGCTGGTAAACAGTAAATGCACAGCAGTGATGTTACTTTTAATGAAATGCTGAGTACATTTCTATCTGTGACACTTACGTCCAGTTGCCTCCTTTAAACATGGGTCTTACGCTCCATCCAGAGCCGAACATATTGAGGGACTTTGAGAAGCAGTCATTGTAAATAATCCCAGTGTACATTGAGAATATTCCCATCAGCAGTATGATATAGCGTCCTGCAAATACCATGTTGAATATCTGCAACAAAAAAGTGTCAATGAGAAATCAGTTCATGGAAAAAAAAACATGTATATGAGGATTTAAAACAAGCATGTTGACTCAGGTGATCAGGTTTTGTAAAATACTACAGATTTGCCGCGGCTCTGCAGACTGGGATTGATGAGGTGACGGTGAAACGATCCATACCTCGTTATCATTCTTCTGGGCCATCAGCCTGCTTTCTCTTATCACAAGGTAGAGAGCAGCGCAGGTCATGAGTGTCCCATGGCCCAAGTCACCAAACATGACAGCAAACAGGAAAGGGAAGGTAATAATGGTGTATGGCGCTGAAGACAAGAACGCAGGCATCAAACGAAGAGGACGGGGGTGATGGATGTGGTTGTACATGAAACGAGTGAAACATGTCAATGAGCATGTGCCAACAAGGTGAGCATGGATAACCAAAAATGACTGAGAGGACAGGAAGTGTGAGAAACCGTCAGAACCTGGGTTCATTTCACGGTAGCTGCCAATCCCATAAGCGTCCACAATGTTCTGGAATCCAGAGGTGAACTTGTTTGTCTTGTTATACGTGGGTGGGGTCTGTTTGGTTTGCATTCGATTGAGAATGGAAGGCACGGTGGAGCCACTCTTCTCCTAAGGAAAACAAAACCCAAGACCAACGCTTTCACTCAAGTTTAAAAATATACACCAGAATGCAGAAATCCCCCCAACCCTTAAGTTTACTCACTGTCCCCCTCCGCAGTGCAAACTGGATGGAGTCCATGTCAGACACAGGACACCACACCTCAGCAATCAGACACTTCTGTGTGACGTCAATGTTGCAGAGGTTGAGGGTGTGGTAGATGGCCTTCATCTTCCTCACCTTAATGAACCACACCCTGACGGTCTTGGCCGCAGCCTGCAGGACCCTCTGCCTGTGATCTTCAGTCTGGTTCAGAACCTTTATGAGCAGAAGCAGACATCTCCCACGAGTGAATCGACTCTAATCGTATATTTATACATATGAGCTACAGGAAGCTTAAAAGACAAGTAAAGGTATACCACAGCTTGCTTTGTTGGAACCCACAAATGAATATTGATTACTTTATTATAAAAAAGTCTTTATCACAACTTTCTGCACCTATTGAATTTAAAGTAAACTTATGTTAGGAAACATCCATTTGCATGAAGTGACTTTTTGTAAATTCACCTAGCTAATTTCTGCAAAGCATATGTCCATTGCAAAACAAAATGAACAAAAAACTAATTATTTCACTTTTTTCATATCAGTGGTGAGGTGAGATGGCTCAAACATCAGATCAAGATGCATCCTTGGTCCCTCCCTAGAGAAGATTTCCCATTTTACCCTGAAAAACTTGTATTTTGCTCCAAACAGGATAAAACATTAACATCGAGTTGTGTTTACAATTAACCAATTGTCTCATCCACTGGATGTTTCCATAGTAGATAGCAAAAATACTCTCATGCGTGCTGCTGTATGAATCACATTCAACACTAAGCCTGATCAGCAAATAGCAGGACATTTAAGCACTGTGCGCACACCTGTTGTCGAGGCAATGTCTCAATCTGCAGACAGCACTCTAAATAACTTCTGCTCACATGTACTAAGAAGAATATCAGTCCACCCACAAGGTTTCCAAGCAGGTGTTGAGCGTTGCCCGATATGTTACACATCATGCTGGAATTCTGTGTAATTCCATATTGTGATAATATTATTCTTAAAGTAAATTCTCAGAGTATCTGCTAAGACTTATATCAAGAGATATTGTAATGAATGTAAAAAAAATAAATAAAAACAAAAGTGATTAACCTTTATTCAGTAAAGAAAAATGATAGATTGTCCTGGACTACTTTACTTCTGAGGAGCAACCTATACAACAAACTGTGCATCCAGTGGGCAAATTTAGAAGTTATCATTTAGTGCAAAGAAAGAGGGTTTAGTCATATCAGAGAGTTAGCTAGAATATAAACAAGTTTAAAATCTGAACAGAAATAGAAACCAAAACAGACCACTATAGCAAAAAAGTCTGGTTTTTCTGAATGTTTATTCACCATTTGCAGGTCATCAATGCGAGCATTCACTCCTGCAAGCATCTCTTTCCTCTCCTGGGGGGTTTCTGGACAGGGGTATAATGTTGCTCTGAATCTAAGGACGAATTAAAAAGCAAAAGAAAGCTATTAGTTATGAAAAGGTCATCCCTCACATTATTACGATGCTAAGTCACTTACCCCTCACAGATTTTCTTAACCCTATTCTTCAGCTGGTCTCCCTGGAAAAATATGATGAAGACGGACTTGTTGACCTGGTCACCCTGAGAAAACACTGGTTAGGTTAGAAATCTTAGTAAAAACTCCAAATATCTGATAAAACTGTTTATGAACAGCACTGACTGAGATGGGATCCTCTAGGGGGTCTTCTATATCTGCCTGCCGTAGGAACACGTTTCCTCTGCAAACTCTCCACAACATCCTCTCAAATGTGGGAATACGTTCCCTGCCTATGACTCCAGCCACAAATCTGCAGCACACACATTGAAAAACAATGTTTTGTTTTATTTTTCTCTATTTGGTTTTTATTTACTTCTTCGCTTATGCTTAAAACAGATATAAATGAAAGGAATTTGCGTGATTTTTTTTTGCTTTAGAGGATCATCCCTCCTGTCTGGAAAAGAGTTTAAAAACGAAATGTGTGGGGGGGGTTTGCAACCCAAAAAGCACAAGCTGAAAATCCTCCAAATGAGATGGAGAAAACGTCTTAATCCTTTTAAATTACACAAGTGTAGAAAACTGACTCACCCAAGTCTGAGAGGAGCTACTCTGGTTGGCTCATTCGGATCCAGGAGAATGGAGGACTCTTCAAGCAAACTGGGATCTTCCATCTGTCAAACAGAAAAACAAACCACATTACACATTCATACTTACTCCCAGATCTGATTTAATGTGCACACATTTATTAAATCCCACTTTTATAAAAAAACCTCCTGACCTTATTAAAAGCAACTTAGTCAGAGGAATTTCTATTCAATTAGCAGATGACCATCTACTTGTTATGAGCTCTGATTAAGGTGAATGATTCATCTAAAGAAGTTGTAAAAGATCCCTCTACGCTGTCAGTTGACACAGTTTTGCTTGTGAAGGCAGTGAAGTGGAAATAATGTTGGGCAAAGGTTGCTTAAGCACAGACAGGATCTGGCATTTAATACCACTGGGTTGAAGCACGAAACAGTGCATTTACTATAATGACTGACCAGGCTAGATGCTGCAGTCATGTGAACAACTATGAAAGATTATGAGTGAAAACACCTTTTGTTAAAATAGAGTAGAAATAAGTGCAGCTTTGTGTTTTGATGAGAGCAATGCTGACAGCTGTGAAATGTGGTACAGACAAAAAACAGGAAATAAGTCAATTAGGGAACACAACTTATTGATGTAGTTAAAATACTGATGTCATCATATCTTAGTTTTTGAGTATCTGAGGTACTATATAAATAAAACGAGCAATTGAAGCTACGTGTAGATTTAATTTAAGGTGTTGCAATCTTCAACAGAAACAACTACCAAATTCACAGTCATCTGTTTCTTAATAAAAACGAAATGTTGGAAACCAAGAAGCAGAAAACAACACTTCAAAGGTCTGTAAAAGAAATAAAACCGACCTCATTGAAAAACTGCTGAGTACGGTGCAAAATGTGCTTGAGTTCAGTCAATTCCAGGAAGTTCTTCTTCAGGGCCTCCTGGTTGGTGTTTATTTCCTTCAGCTCATTCTCGAGCTTCTCAAATGTAGCCTGTGAGGGACAATATTAAAAGAAAGAGTTAGGATCCAGACCTCCATTTGTAAGAACTCTGAAGTCCATATCTGTATTTTGAGGGTAATTTTTCAACACTAAAAAATAAAACAAATTAGTACTAGTAATCAAAAGCTCAATTAATCTGTTAACTGACTTAACATGTGTTCAAGGCATGATTTTAGTATTTTTTATAACTCTTCCAATAAAAATATGAAACTCTTCTTGCACTTATTGTGTTCTAGTAGCCATCTTTATTGTTTTATGACTTAAGCTAATGAAATGCATTGGACTCCAACCTTTATCACATGATTAATTGAAATACAAACATACAAACAAAAAAAATAGACTTGTTGCATGAAAGCTTATAAAACAGAAGAAAACAATTACCTCCAGATCAATCATGTCCCTTGGAAAAGGAACTTCAGGGTTTTCTCCTGTGTCCATTATCGGAATGTTGGCCTTCTTAATTTCTTTTTCAACAAATCCTATCGAACAATTGTTAAAGCCAAACAAGTAAGCTTAAAAATAATGGAATCTCACACAATGCAGAAGCTTTAAAGCATGTCAAACAGTGTTTTTAGTGTTAAAAACTGACAGAATGAATTACTTCTGAATTTCTAAAAAGTTTATTGTACAAGAAGAAAAGCTCACTCAGTTTGCGATCCATCTCCTCACATCGCCGCACTTCATTAACAAACTTTCTCTGGAAGACGTTTACATCAGGATTGAGCTTCAAAAAAAAATTAAGACGAACAGAGTTCAGTGACAAAGGATACTTGCTTATCTGATCATTTCTTACAACTGCTGGAGGGTGTTAAAGCCTGATAAGGTCTCAAGCTGTTGCAGAGGACGTTTCTGTTACACTCATCCTATATTCACAGACAACAGACTGTCTTGAGACTAGTTAGAAAGGGTTCTCTCATGCCTGGAACGAGGAGTCAGCTGTGAGCACATGACTCAAAGGGCATCCACCATCTAAACAGCACTACTAATGTAGCCAAATTTTATTCACCTAAACAGAGATGACTAGAATATTCTGCAACATTGAAAACTGCACTTTCAGATAACAAAATACAAAGACAAAAAGTATTGTGTGCTTACATCACGGAACTGCACCATCCCAATCTCTCCCAGTTCACTGACACAGCAGTAGGCAGCTTCTGATTGGAGGAAGAGCTGGGCCAGGGTCATCTCTTCACTTCTAAAGAGTTCCCCCATGGTGTTGATGGCTGGGAGTGTCCAGCACTCTAAACTCAATCAGGATCTATGGAAAAAGAGCATTCATTATTGACTGTGAATATTAACTGAAGTAATTTAACAGATCAGCCACTCATAGCATTTCTGCACCGATCTCTAATGGCAGATGTCCGTAAACAGCTGAGTGCGAGTTTTACACTGTTGTGCTGCACCCAAACCATGTACCCATAACAACACCGCTGTTAGTGGACATGTGACAAAAACATAAAAAAGGCTCAAATAATCCGGTTGAAGTGAAATGGGTTAGCACTTCCTGATTGGCTCTTGCTAAATTTATCGTTAAAATTAACTTAGTAGATATTAACACTTTAGCATGCAGCAGCTTCTTACACAAAACCCACTTTAAACGTCAGGATTATTTGAATACCTTGAAGCTAAAATGCATAAGGACCACACAGCGCTAATCCGGGGATTACTATGAGTCAGCTGACTTGTTCAAGATTCAACAGCAGCTCCATCAATGTTATATAAACCCGTAAACTCTGTTTCTTTTTTATAAATTTACCTGGATAATCCCTCGTTTTTTATTCACTCAATAAGTACTGAAAAATATTAGGACGTTATCCCAATATTACGGTACGGCGTGGGTTAATTTGTCAACCCTCCGAATAGCCGTGACCCAACAGGTACTACACAACAAACTAAATTGACTTGACACTTTTTTTTTTACAGCGACTTCCACATAGAAAGCTGTTTAACTTTCTATCAACAGAGTAAAGCTAAAGCCAATTTTATTAGCTATTAGCCACAGCTAAAATTGACAGCTCGACTTCACTAGCCTTATCGGTCTTTGCTAAACCGAAAAAAAACATCAGTTTCACTCAGGCTAATGTTAACTTTGTCGTGTACTTCACTTAAGTAGCTACAACACTTTAAATATCAATTAAAACTAGCTCTCTCTGATAAAAGCTATCGCGTATTTAGCACACCTGTTGAGCAATATTCAGCAACTTTTGCCACCGTAGCACGTCAACATTACATTAGAGTAGGTTCAAACCGCTTATAGTCACATTGGTCGGTATTCTTACTATTAAAGTATGGACTGTATCCTTTCTCCTCTTTGCTCCCCCGTTCACTTTCCTCTCGGTTGTTTGTAGAGGAGTGGTTCGAAGAAAGAAGGAGTAAACGCAGCTCGCCAAGGCGGAAGGATCCTCCTGGTAACCAGTATCGATTGATGCGTTCACACGTCACGTGACCACTAACTGTGGGCTCTATTGGTTCAAAAGTAGTGCCTCGAGACGTCTCTTAGCTTAGCTATAAGCTTTTATTTTGAAAAACATTACGGAAAATTACGGTGTAGCACACCTTGTTTTGAGTAGCTTATGAAAAAGACATCTGTTGAGTCGAAAAAACCATGCAGCAATTTCTGACTGTTTTAGGAGAACTAGCGTTATAATCAGTATTGTGCAATGCAAATATCTACAGTTGAGGTGCTACAAAAATACAAAAAAAAAGCCTCAAGGGCTTTAAAATCTCTATACTACTCTCTAGTGAACAGATCATGTAACTACATTCATGTTTTAATATTTATGCTACGTATTTTGAATGTTTCAGCTAAAATAATACCGATTTCCCTACTATATGACTGTGACCTCCAAAAATTTCGTAAAACTTCAAACACAGCATCTTTAAACTTCTTTCTCATACCCACAAGTTGAAAAGCTTAAATGCTGTACTGGATTTATTGCTAACATTTAATACCATCTAATGTCACTGACATGAAGGCGAATTTAATTTACAAATAATTGTCAGTTGTTTAAGTTACTTTACCTTATTTTGAAAGTATTTTCCGGAATTCACAATGTTCTTTTTGGTCACTAACTTACATTTGATCAACTATTACCGAAGTATATTTTGACCCCTAGGTGGCATAAAAGAGCCTATACTTTCAGAGAAAAAAGTTGTAATCATTTTTATTAAATACATCAAGCAACTGACATTCCTGTTTGTAAAAACAAAGTATGACTATTGTTGTTTAAAGCAACACTTGCAACATTGATGTTACTGTATCAAGCTCATCAATTATTTTGTCTGAGACATGTTTGCAGATGTTTTTTTTACGTGTATGATTCATGAACACAAAACAATATGTCAATGCAGTTGCTCTCAGTTGCTTTGGTGCATTTCTCAGAGCAGAATTGAAATTCTCAAAACTACATGTTCAATCTTCAAATCATTGTGTCACTTGTGCTCATCTAAAAAGAAATTTCTTACTCTTTTGAACAAGTTGCAAATCTTTTTGTACATCAATTGATTATGTACAATTCTCTGCTTTTTCAAAAAATTTTAATTGCTTATTTCATGTTGATCAAAATGTATTATATAGGTGTCTGTTGAATTGTTGCACCCTCCACAACATTCAAAACACTTAACAATCAAACCTGACTGTCTTATCCATACACAATGAAACAAGAATTTGTCATTCTGAGGTACTGACAAGTTTATTGATACAGATATTTAATTTTGAGATGAACTATGGATTTTGAGAAAGAAACTGAGTTTTGAAGGTAATCAACAGTGTTTTGCTGTTTGTACGAATTGTTTTGAGAAATGCAATTATTGTTTGGCAAATGTCAAAAATGATTTGAGAAATGAACCAAGGCAACTGAGAAAAACTGTGAATGCACTAAATGTTACTGTAAGCTCACAACATGCCATTTTATATAAGATATTTATTTGCAGATGTGTTTTACCCAGTTCTTGATCTCAAAAGAATATGCTAAAACCATGCTGTTAATAACACCAAACACACTATTTAAATTAAAGTGTGCACAAACACTCAAGTAGTCTGAATCCAGTTTAAAATGATAGATAGATAGATAGATAGATAGATAGATAGATAGATAGATAGATAGATAGATAGATAGATAGATAGATAGATAG
>CAEGAG010103217.1:0-43475 GCA_903067065.1 Brachyrhaphis terrabensis | reverse complement strand
TTTTTCCTGGTCAGTCAACATTAAATATATCATTTTACTGTCAACCTGGGTCTCCGGCGTCTGCCTCACCGCCTCACCACACACCATATGACAAAAGTTGGCAGGAAATTTGAAAATATCACTTGATAATTATGCGTGATTGAAAGATTACCATCTGAACACCACCTATAAAGTCTTAAAAAATGAAAGCATTTTAAAAAAAAAACTTAAATAAGCAATGCTAAGCCTGGTGCGGGCACAAGTAAAGCCTGGTGGCCCGCCAGGCTTCTAATACAGCGGGGGAAACCCTGTACAATGTTATATTTCTCAAAATTAACTCTTTATCTTGTTATAACAGGAAACCTGTCTGTGACTAGTCAGGTCTGGTTTCACTGGTTTGTGGTAGAAATTTGAAGCATTCATAATCTTAAACAAACACAAAATATAAATTGATTTTGGTCCATTGGCTTAGTTTTTTGCAATATGTCCTGCTAAAACCGAAACATTTCTATCTGGAAAGTCAGTAAATACAGATGAGCTGCTTTCCTCTGCTTACAATCTTAATTCTAAGAAAACATAATCCTCTGCACACGGCTCTTTGTGGGCACGAGATGCTGGTTTTAATCATGTATCCTCCTCCAAACTCATTTAATATAAAAATGTATTCCAAAGATTATCCAAAGCCAGTGAGCACGGTCAGACAGAACGACTTGTGTTTTTCTTTTTTCAAACACCATCAGTGATTTAGAATGAGGGAAGCGTCTTCACGTCCGTTCTCCATGTCTGGTGACACCTTCTCGCCGGTTCCCTAATTGCATAATGTTTCCTCTCTCTTTCTGCTAGAGAGGTGACTTAAGCAGCTTTTCTCTTACCATCACGACTGTCATGATGTCTGACCGCTGGGAGACGGCTTGATCTGAGACCACTGTGTCGCATCAGCTTTGGGATGTCAAACCTGATTCAGAGAGAACCTGTCAGCTCTCATAACAGTCATGCTTGTGGTAGCATGAGTTGTTTAGAGTGGATTTCCCACTGAACCGACCGTAGAGGAAAGAATCAGCTCCGCATCCGGCTGCAGAAAATGTAGCAAAACCTAATAACAAATACTTCCTGTGACCCAACTTTTGTACCAAAGCGCAAAATAATTCATGAGAATCCTTAGGATATATTTTTATTTGCTGTAGTTATTTCTTGAATAGAAACAATTATCGCTCATTAGATTTCTTTTCAGCTCAGTTCAAAAATACCCAAAGTTAAATGTCTTAAATATCTTCAGAGGTATTTTACATACAGATGACTGTAGGCAGGAAGGATCTCCTGTAGCAGTGTGTATTGAAGCAGTTCTGTTGAAGCCTCTGACTGTAGCATAAGGATCTCTTGAAGAGGATGTTCAGGGTCGTCTGTAAAGTTCCTTATTTTATGAAGAATCCCCTGTGGTTCCCAGAACAGAACCTCCTTCTTTCTCACCTTGTTTAACCTTTTTAATTTGTTAGCTCTGATGCTAACAACTCAAATGAAAAGAGTGTAGATGACAAAGTTGCTGTTTAATCCTAAATTCTTTGCTTAGGATTTTGTAGACATTGGATCCTGTTTTCTACTACGATTTTCTCCAAAATGATTTCTGTCCTTATTTCTTGCTAAAAAGCATTTTATTATTTGGTCGGGTAAATAATGATTTACCTATTTGCTTAAAAATATAATGAATATCGATACGTTTAAGTGAAAACACAACTAAAAGCTTTTTAGTTTCACAGAAAAAAGTATTGCTTTCAGTCTTAATAAACTATTTTTCAAATATTCATGTTAAATGTACATTCAATATTATTACTGAATGTGCTCTGCTTCTCTCATTGATCAGAAACTGGTGAGGAATCTCCAGAATATTTCCAATCCTTTGCTGAAAAGTTTAAAGGCCATTAATTATTTAAGTTTCTAATGCTCATAAAATATCTCCAACCAGTAGTTTAGGGAACATCTGCTCAGATTTCATGAACGTCTTGCGTCGGTAAATCAGTAATATCTCATTTCTGGTGTCATAAAAATGAGTCGGGCGAAACAGAAACTCCTCCAGGTCAAACATGCAGAATCAGCACTTTTTTTTAGCATGATGTAATGCTTCTTTCCGCTTCCTTCCCAGCAGTATTTTACATTTGGGTTCAGACTCAAGTGAAGCTCCGTTTAATCTCCATGCAGCAGCTCAGTGTGAAACATTTCTGACCCAAGGCTGCTTCCGGCTACTGGACTGGAGGAAAAGAAAAATACAAGCTACACTGAAAAGAAATGATTCCTTCCTTCCATGTTTTAGGAAATAAATAAAGTATTTAAAGTCTATTTCTGACCTTATGCTAAGCTTTTACATCAGATATTACAGCCTGGTTGCTAATTAACAATTAGAGGCTTTTTATAGATGCTAGCATGAAGTTAGCATTCTTTTCTGACCTCTCCAGGTTTCAGTGTGCAGGTTTGTCTGACGTATCCAAGCTGCGGTTTTGTTTGTTGATTACTTATAGGCCATATTTCTTCTGCTCCTTGCATTGAATCACAAGCCAAAATATTTGTCTACTTTTCAACAAGCCCACTTCTGTGTTGGCTCCTTTCAGCGCATTGTGATAATGTGATTGCTGTAGCACAACATCTGCCAGGCGCAGAACAACGTGTTTGTGTTCAGCTGAAATTGTCTTTGTGGGGAAACAGTTTCTTGGTGCAGATCCAAATTCATTAGGTGTTTAATACATAAGATAAACTGCGTCTGCAGGTCTTGGTGTGTGTATGGAGTTGATTTTTATGCATTAGCAGGACAAAACTGTGTGTGTTGAATAAATGCCAGATATAATTGTGACCGTTACATGAGCAGCTTTTTTCTATTGTCTCATTTAGTTGGTAGCCGTGGGCAGCACACACCATCTGTAACTTTGGCCCTGTCCCACAGTCTGACACACATAATGAAATAAAACATGTCATCCTCCCTGTTTTTTGGGGGGTTTTTTTACATTTTGCTGCAGCTAGTCAACATATAGATTTGCTCTTTCTGACTCAGTAGGTCCTGCAGCTTCTCTTCTGGCTAAATCTAGAAAAGAAAAATATCTCAAATTGGCTCCCAACTCCTTTTGCACTGGTTGACTCTCCATACAATAACTACCATTGTCAAGTTGAGCAGAAAGCATCCAGTTGCACACAGGCAGTAAATAATCGGTGCTCCTATCTGCCGGCTGCAGATGGGAACGGTCCGGCCTGGAAACAGATTGTGAGCGCCTTCGTTCTGCTGTTTACTGTCCTTAAACATCCTCGTCCAGCCGGTCAGACGCTCGCTGTAAATGTCACCCCGTTGTAGCTCAACACACAATTAAAGACTCTCATCTGTGCTTTCAACATGTTGAATTAATGTTGTAGGTCAACAAACTGTTTTCTTGTTTTGTATGAATTTCATGTCGAAACTGCAACAACATGCCTCACTGTAGTGAGCAGAGATAGGAAAAGTGGAAACAAATATCGATTGTGTCTAAGTTGGTTGCTATTTTAGGAAGTTGGAAGTTTTTCCCAGCTGCAGACCTTGAACGCAGGATGCATCTGCAAGGTTGTTTGAGCTGAAGCTGTCCTAACAGGTGTAGGAGGTTAGCACTGCTGCTTTCTCTCATTAAACGCTAGAATCACTGACATGTTTGTCATTCTTCGTAGAAAGATGAGATTTTATTTTCTAACTAGCTTGTTAACGATTGACGAAGTTGAATTGTCAATCGTTCTCCAGTTCTGCTTTTGGCTGTGGCTTCACATCAGATGCAGTTTTCCCCCAGCAGTGCTGAGTGTTGGATCCTGACGTTCTCAGAGAACATGTGATGTAAATGTGTGGTTAGCTCTTACCTTATCAAAGCTGTAGACTCAGCGGGTTCATGTGCAGCGCTGCCAGCCTCTTCCTGTTTGCTGTGTAAATCCCTCACTGCGTTGCTTTGATAGTTTTATTGCATAAACAGGTTTACACACAGGCTTTATGTTAGTGATGACAGATTAGAGCTTCCATTTGATGTTTGATTCTTTAATTTGGTTCCTCAGGTCGCTAATGTCAGCTATGGTGTGCTAGGTGATTGTAGTTTGCTTATGTCATAAATATAGTTGAGAAAAGTACAAATTGAGCAATAATAGACTTAAAATAAGCTTGTATATCTTGCTGAAAAGTTACTTGTAATTTAGTTTTCCCTCATTTAAAGTGTTCTAAGATATTTGGATTAGAAATTAGACCAAAAATACCAAGAGTTTGTGTTTTTGCTGATTTTATTAATCACATCCATGGCCATGATGAGTCAAGAGTAAACTTTAGGTCATTTCTTTGCACAATTTAATCAAAGGTGTAAACATAGATGTTGGACTCTGAATGGATAGAAGATGTGCTAAAGATTAATAATCATTTTCTATTTTTTGTAGTGGCAGAGTTCCTGACGTCACAGCCTGGATTTAAATCCTACATGAAGTGTTTTAGAAGTCAAACAAAACTGATCATGAAAAGCAACCGGGCTTGAAAAGTTAAACTTTTCTTGCAGCCTTATGAGGTTGCACTGCTAATTTGCCTCTAAAGTTAATTAAAATGGGAATAATTCATGACATCTTGAGAATAAATATGGTTGTACAAGTCAGATTTTATTTCATGTGCTTTACAAGGATATAAATAATGGCCCAAATTACAAAAATCAGTGTGCTGGAAGCCCAAGCCTAAATATATTTATATATATTAGTAAATCAGCAGTGATGTCACCATATGATCCATATTTTCACTCAAAATACAACCTCTACAATCTACCACGTTTTGACATGTCAAACCTTTATTTTGGTACCTTGTTTCCAGTGCCATGTACTGCAAAGTCTTTATTCTTTTCTCTTTACATTTCATGTATTAACAATGAGTTGGCAAAATATCTATGTACATTTTATAGTTGGATAATGTTTCATCCAAATAATACAGTAATACTGCGTTTAAAATAGTACATCTGCAAGGTAAGAGTAGAGCCCCATGAGAAATGGAGGTTGACCTGACCTAGGAATTAGCAAGCAACCTGCAACATTCACTCTCTGTACAAGTATGAACATCTAAACTCAAATTGGATTTTTTTTTTTAAAGGATTGCCATCATTCTTAGGCTCTTAAATTTTCATCTCAGCATATCATAGAAAAATAATGTAACATTAAGACAACAGTAGACAAGAATTGCACAAGGATTATCATCATGGTAATATAACACTCTCATAATAAACATTAAAATGTCGGGCAATACGAATACGATTTTTTTAACGCTAGATGCTGTTTTGTTCACATCGGCTTTTCATGACAAATCTGTTGCATCTTTAGCGTTGTTGCAGCAAATCCAATCACATTTACACAGTTGTGCATATGTTTGTTTTTTTAAAATTATTATTCTGACATTTAAAGAAAATAAAAAGAAATTAGCCAGCCAGATATCCTGGAACCCATGCCAAAGTGTTAAACATGCCCACCGATGTCCTGTTTCCGTTTCCAGAGTTCAAGCATCATGCCTCCCAGGTGGGCTGCACAAAACCGATCCCGCTAGAGTCGCAGATATTTGAGGCTGCTTTCAAGTAAGTGTACATTCAGAGCAGACGGGTCGTCTTATCGCAACGCTGTCCTGTTAGTGTGTGTGTGGATGGGTGGGAACAATTCGTAGTCAACCTCAAAACATTGTGGAGCAGCGTCCGTGTTTGTTTTTAAAAAGTGAGCATGAGGGTCCGTTTGCTGTCCATTTTGCATTGTAAGTGTGACAAGGTCCATGAATAGGGCTGGCTACATTCTTTGCATTCCACAGTAATAGACATGAGCGTCCGCCATTGCCCTGCAAAATGAGATGACATCACTTATCCAGAGAGCCCTCACACCCCGCCTCTCCACTGGCCACCTTGCTCAGCAAATCCAAAATGGCCATCATGCGTCCCACAAGCCACATGCTAAACACGGGTTTCTTTCCCCATCCCTTAAATAAACTCAGAGCGCCTCGGTTTGTCCTGAACACATAAACATACGTGTTGAAAAAGACCCTAGAAAAACAAAAACAGTAACGTCTGCCTGTGTCACAGGTCAAGTTTAAAGTCTAATTTCACAAAGAAATTCACAAGTTTGTTAGTTTCTCCAAAATAGTAACTTGATATCAAGAATCGAAAAAGTTAAAATACATTCTAGTAGCCTGCTAGCTTAATCAGCTTCAGTCAAAGTTACGCTGTGCTACAGCCTCTCTTCTTTATTAAAAAAATGCTGTAAAAGCTTGTTGTCCCGTTCAGACAACATCCCTCGTCTTTGTCGGCTTAACAGACAGCTAAAACACTGTTACAGCTCTTAGAGCAGTACTCTTTGTTAAATCTTTAAAGTTGTCAGAAACAGTTAGACAAAGGGGCTGATGTGAAGAGAAAAGCGAGGGATGGAGCTTAAAAACGGAGAGAGATAAGAAGCTAAAGGCAGAGCAACTGAACAAAAAAACAAAAAAACTGAGCTGACCATCCCCCTACAGGTGGAGTCAGAAATGCACCACTACCCTGGGTTCAAAGGTCATGCGATAGCCCTGCAGGCAGGAGGACGAGGCCTGGGAGAGCAGAAAGAAAAAGAGAACACAGCGCCAATCGTCATCATGCAGTGGACAGGCTGGGCTAACGGGGAGGGGACGAGGTGTAAAGTATTTGTTTTTCAGCCGGTGAGGTGACGCGGCGGCGTGCGTCGCTCGTGCCCAACTCCGGGGCCGGGCCCCGATACAGGGCAACTTCTGAAAGGCACACACACAGGAGTGGACAAGGCGGGTGTATGTTAGAAAATAGTGGTCTCGTACTTGGTATTGACTCCTCTCTTTGCTTCCTGTCCGGGCTCCACAATCCACGGCACGTTAGCATGGCCCTTCGGGTCCATTGACGGCTGCTCCATCTGGTGCAAAAAGACCAGAATCCAAGACAGAAAATCAGACATAAGCTAAATAATTTCCTATTTAACTTACAGGTTCCTCCACTATGATGGACATCCTTTAGCTTGAGTGCAATTCGTTGCATTCTGTCCTTTTGCAAAGTAAACAGGCCTCCACTGCTCTTAACAATGGACATGAACTGCTTTTGGCATCAGACTCCACATGTGGGGTCTGATGTGAATCTAGGCAGAATGGAAAGCAGCTAAAGGCTGCTGACAAGCATGACGGAAGATCTGTGATGCTGTTTCTCTTCCAAAAGTCCAAAGAACCTTGTTAGTGCATGGCGTCATAAACTATGCAAAGGCTTTTTATTTAAACATCTGGTGGACTCTGTAAGTAAACTGAAATCTGATGATCTAGTCAAAGGAACCAGTAACACTTTATTTGAAGGACTATAAGACTGACATAACATAAAGTGTTATGAACATAAAGGAGTCGAATGTTTGACTGTTGTCATGTAGGGTAATTTGGTAAATAATGACACTTAATGCAACTTTTAAAGCACCTTTGCATCAAGTGTCATTATTTACCGAAAGACACTTCATGACAAGAGTCATAAACAATCATAAATATTCCTTCATGTTCATGACAGGTGTTATACTTATGATAGTGTCAGTCTTATGCACACCCATTCAAATAAAGTGTTACCAAAGAACCAAACAAATAGTTTGTAAGAGACAAAATTCAACTTCTTCTACGACTATCATGATGTAGAACTCAACCCAGAACAACTGGAGCCAACATGTAGGTTTTAAATTAAGGACTACTTATTCTTATTGTTTAGTTTTGTACTTTACCATTTAGTCTTTCTTTTATATTTCCTTCTAATTCATGAAAAACACTTTGAACTGCCTTGTTGCTTGAAATATACTACATAAATAAAATAAAATTATCTTACCTAAATCCTCCAAGATTGTTTTGGGTTGAGCTCAAGAGGATCCAAACAAAAGATTTATGGATTCCCCAACTACATATAGTGCTGTTCAATTGACAAAAGCTATTAATAATTCTGCAAGGACAACAGGTTACATTAAAACTTTTACAACTGTTATATTTCTGGTTTTTCAGCGATACTATTTTAATGTTTATCTGTACAACTCTCTTTCTGTTCAGGGGCTAAATGGAAACTGTAGGACAAAAAACAGACTGAAGCACTAAAGCCGAAGCAAGAGAAATAGGTTAGCTTTTTTTTTTTTTCCACAGCTGCGTTACTAAAATATGAATATGGATACAAGAAAGAGAACAGGACAAAGAAAACTGCAGTTTTGAATGGATAAACTGTAAGAATCATGTGGGAATAAAGAACAGAAGAAGGAAAAGTGTGAAGGACCTGGAAGTGAGCTTTGTAAGGAAGATGGAAGAGTCGAGGGGGAGGAAGAGGAGGGTGAAGAGGAGGCCGGTGGGGGGTGTAAATGTGGCCCAGCGACCAGCGGCTGGAGGGAGACATGATAACCTACAGGGGCAGAGGTCAAACTCGTCAACGTGGGCGAGCTCTACAGACACGGACATCAACAAGCGGCACTGCAAAAACCACGACGACACAGCAGCTGCACTCAAAACAAAAAATAAAAACCACAGCAAAAACCATGGCAACGACATGGCAGCAAACTCATCGCCTTGGCAACAGCGTAGGACAGCATCGATACTGCAGTTCAGCCAAACCCAAGCTGGAAAAAGCAACGTTACGCCACATTAATCCACCAACTTCTGCATGGCAACAGCTAAAAGGACTTTGGGACAGCAACAGAACAAACAAGAGTTTGGAAAATTAGTTGTTGCAAGGCTGAGAGAAAAACTCAACTGAAAGTGGACATTACAGTCCCAAAGCCAGAAAATCTGATTTTATGTGAATCTTTGTTTAGAAGGGAAAAATAATCAGCATAAAAATGGCAGGTAAAGGAGCAGCAGGCTAGCCAGAGAAAATCTACTCAACAGGGCTGATTTTTCTATGTACATCTGCAAGACAAATAACTGGAAAAGAAAAATCTTTCAGACAATGTACTTTATCCCAACCAAAAAGAAATATTTATCAAGTCGTAGACTTCACACACCTATCCACTTCTATCAAAATCTATCAATAAATATATTTTTCTACTGCTGCTAAAATAATTTAATGTTACTTTTCTGTTTAAATTAAAAACTAATTTCCTGCCATTTATGATCCATTCACACCTTCTGAGTTCATTACAGTTTATTAAACCAATAGAAACCAGCCATTTCTATTGGCTGCTTAGAGTTGGTGTCAATCGTTTGTGCCGCAAAAATGTTTGTTTGTGCCGCTATCATTTTAAAGATATTAAGAAATGTTTCCAGAGGTCATGAAAGGTCAATCACCCCTCCGACCTTCTTCAAATCAGACAAAATTGGTGTCAATCAGCTCGACTACGTTTGTGCAGCAAAATTTTTTCTTTGTGCTGCCGTGGCTTTGAAGATATTAATGAAAGTTTAAAGGTTAACCATTTGATCAACACCAATTTTATCCGATTTGAAGAAGGGGGGAGGTCTGGTTAACCTTTCATGACCTCTGGAAACGTTTCTTAATATCTTTAAAATGATTGCGGCACAAACAGAAACTTTTGCTGCAGAAACGTTTGACACCAATTTTGCCTGATTTGGGTAGCCGACCTCACTGAGGTCATAAACAGCAGTGGCACAAAATGCTGTGACAGTTTTGAGGCTGGAGTTGTTTTACACTAAAGCTGAAAGGTGATTAGTAAGTCTAAGTAACACCTTTTCTTTTAACAGAAGCTGACATCAGTAATGTTTAAGTGTCACTTTAACGCTGATTAAATTTCCTTTTTGAACATTCAGCCTTCAGATGGATTGTCTGTCTGGGTTTTTAATGATTCACTCTTATTGTGACATTTACCAGACATTAGATTCCCGTTTTTAACTTTCAAAAAAGTCTGTATTTCTGTTATTCTTAGTTTATTTGCTCCTCTGTTTGTCCAAGGTCAGGGAGGCAACTGCAGCAGAAACCAGTTTCCTCCTCAGGGTTTAAATCCCTCCCAAGCTTCATAAAGTCGTTAAGTCTACAAATTTCACCTGAGGGTTCTCTAACATGCAGGCATGCCTGGAAGACTTTTAAAGTTTTGAACCCAGAAGGCATCATAATGAGATCCCTGGACTACCTGGGTTCTCTTAATGAGCGAGGGTTCGACTCCAAGCTGAACATTTTACAACAAAGTTAGTTAGCAGCAGTAAGAAGTAGTAAATCATCAGCCCAGAGGGGTTATCCACCAACAGAGGGCGATAGAGACGGGCGCCACGCACTGACTGTGGAGAAATCCAAGCTGGCAAATAACAAGCGTTAATTTTATACCCAATATAAATTAAGAAGTCAATATCCCACCCAGTTCTGTGTTTATAGCAATTATTTGTGGGGTACTTGGCATCCAAGAAGATGAGTTACCATGACAGACCACAGCAGCTATGCAACAAGCCTGTTTTTATGGTGCTGGCAAGCTTTTCCATCCACGTTCGGATACAGAATTACACGTCAGTCTTAAAATAAAATAGACTCACATTACTGGTCTGTAATCGTCTCGACTAAAAGAAGCAGCAACGTTGCATCAGAGGCCTAACTTTAAGGATCTACAGACTCTGTAGAGGAAGTGCTGCAGTGTTTTCATACCACAAGCCTTTAACTAGACCGTATACACACACGCGATGAAAAAAACTACAAATAATAGTTAATGTAGTGGTTGCAGACTCAGCAGAATGTGCGTACATATGCCGTCTTCCATCATCTCTACTGTAGGCATATGATCACTCACAGATACAGCATGTGGGCTCATTAGCCGTCTCTTCTCTCGCTGCTCTTTCAACAGCATCTCACGTCTAAGTTTGGACAGTGAGGCTGTCCCTCTGACTCCGCATTCGCCACCATCACGCTGTGTGTGTTACGGCCTAAAGCGTCCTCAGAAACCAGACACCGAGCCCTGCAGACCCGCGTGCTGCTGGGCATGTTACCGCAGCTATTTTAAAACGCCGACGGCGGCTAATGAACTGTTGACAAACTCACTTTGGGTTGCTATGACTCCAAGAGGCAAGCCACTTTTATACAAAGGAGTAACAACAAAACCTGATCTGATCACTTGCTATGATTAAAAATATTCCTGTTTACTTCTGTTGTTTTCATCTTTCATCTTATTTTTTTCTTAAGATTAGGATGCAAAAAGCGTTACCAGGGTAACCAAGCAGACTAAACTGATGCTAAAAATCAAGTATCACAATCATTTTTATACTATTTCCAATACTATTTGGACTACAGAATTGAAAACACTAAACTCAAACTGAAAGGTTGCCCAACAAGGTCACAGCTGCAGACTGACTCCTTTCCAGATGTGCAGGCTCACATGCCAGAGTTTCTAGAAAGTTGAGAAAAGTCTATCCAGGAATTAACTCTGGATAAGTGTGAGAGAATAAAACTGAATACAGAAACTAACTGCATTTTATAACTTAGTAAATGTCTTATTCCTCCCATCAGTCTGGATCTTCCTGTGAATTTTGCCACTTAGTAGAGCACAAGAACATCTGACTGCATATTTGATTGGGATCCTAAAAGTTATGTGGTTGGAGATTTTTTCTTGTCTAAGTATTTCAAAGATAGTAAAACTTGGGCTTTATATTTCTGAACATTTCTGTATTCAAGCAACAAACATATTGAAGCGTAACTATAAAACCATGACACAAACGCATCGCCTATATTTTCCCTTTTAATGAGGATCTAAAGGACTGACACGTCTATGTTTTGTCATGTTTCTACCAACTTATCACCAGGGTATATTATATTCTTTAAGCGCACAAGTCGCACAAACCCAGAGCGAGCAAGCAAGCCTCCAAGGAGCGAAATGCAAACAGGCCTCATCAATCAGTCGAGTGTGTAAGAGACTGCAGGGACAGCAAGACCGAGTGGAAGCTTCACAGATTAAATATCCACATAAACCTTTGCCACTTCGTCCACTGGGCCGGGACACACACAGAAGACAAAAGCAGCACAAGATCGGGACTGAGAGGTGAAGAAGTTGGGAATGAGCAGGGAGGAGATGTGAGGATGTGTCGAAAATGGAGGTTAATAGAATGATGTTAGTGTTGCATCAAAAGCTAATAAAACAACGCTTAACTTGAGTTCAGGGGTTAAAAGATGATAAGAAGTGAAAATCCATCCGAACGAAGAGTGATAAAATTTAAGCTGCTTTTACTTCATCCAATGTAAATTTTTTTCATAGTTCTGGATGGATTTTCTCTCGCTGCTGCATCGATGCTTACTGATTTGCGGATGTTGACGCGGGGCTTGGGCACGGGCTTGCCGGGTTTGCTGTCGAAGCTTTCGGGGAGCGTCGCCGAGCCGTGGCCGCTCTTCCTGGCTTGCAGAGCGAGCTGATAGGCCACCTCGAAGGCCTGGCCAAGCGTCAGAATGATCTCATAGGCCAGATTCTGAAGAGAGAGGAAACATTTATGAGAACAGGAAGGTAAAAACCACAAAGCGCCCGTAAAGCCGCAGCGTCAGGACTGACCACGTCGAAAGCAGTGAAGACATGGCAGTAGTGGTGACTGGATTTGAGGTCTTTGGTGATGTAGGCAAACGTAGACAGATCTTCTGGATCCTGAGCTGCACACGAGATGTTGCGGATCTCGTGCTCCGCTATGATGTTCTGCAGAGAGAGGAGAGGATGAAGAGCATAAAAAGACGCAGCTTCTTCAAAGAAAAACAAACTGGTTTATTATTTATCCCACAATCATAATTAATATAGCAGAGTATTGGTTTGAAAGTTTTTAGAAGTGACTGCTGGTGTTCCTTTTCTGGTTTAATCAGCATTTTGTGTTGTGTTAATTAAGGCAATAAATTATACATCACCTAAGGGATGGATTGTTTTTTTGTGCGAAGTTAAGAATATTTCAAAGTTACACCAGACTTTCTTTAGAAGAAAGATATAAATACTTATTGTGAGGTAATATCAGTGGGGGACATTTCACTCAACATCAGGTGAACTTTTGATCTTTGACGCAGGAAATTAAGGATCGCGGTAAAAATTGTAACAGATATTTATCACTGCTTTTGCAAGCAAAGTGGTTCAACTCTACAGATTACAGACGAGGACTGTGCAATCTATGATGGCCATAATCTGTTGATCGAATTTCACCAGTCATTAGTCAGCTCTGCAGATTTCCCTCTAAAATAGATACTATGAACTTTTTAGAGCTTTTAAAGACTGGAGTTAGGTGATTACAGATGTTTATCTGTTTGCTTTAAAACTGCAATAAATATTATGACTGATGAACAGCTGCAGAAAGGACACCCAGACGGATCAAAAAGGTCTTTTTGTGATTTTTAACTTCTTCCATTCACTATGTTTTTGACCCATACCGTTTCTCCAGATCTGTTTTGACCTCCTGTGTCAGAAGTTTTCATACATCACTAAATTTTACTTGCTTGGTAAAACTTAGATGAATTTGTTATTTTTACACCACTGATGTTTTAGTGTTTATTCCTGAGATCCTCCTCATCATTTCCCTAAAGACTGCAGCCTGTTTTAAAGCTGAAGAACAAAGCAAACCTCCACACTTTGATCCTGTTTAGAGTCAGACATGACACCTCTGAATGCCACTCTTCCCTTCATGTTCGCTGACCTTTCATGTGTTATTTAGTGTAGGCGTCGCTGGGACTGCGCGCCGTTACCTTATTGGTGGCGTCGATGAACTTCACTCCCTTGTAGGACACGGAGAGGACGATGGTCGGCACTTTCTTCATCTGTTCCGTCGACTTCTTGGAGGGCACGGGAGACAAAATGCGGAAACAGAAAGAAGAGGCAGCTGTGACTTTTAAATTTTGCATCAGTTTGACTCAGCCTAAAACGTAGAACCATCTGAGAAAGTTCATTCAACTGAGTATTGATGTCTTCCTCCTCCATTAAAAGCATATCATCTCCATGAGAATCAACAAAAAATAAATTTTAAACCAAATCACCAGCAGCAGGCGTTTTCTATACCACTTGGCACTTCATTAAGCCCCTGCAGTATATCTCACCTCATTCTTTTTAATTACACACACATATTGAAGAGATTATGCAGCAAAGAGCTCGACCTGCCAAAAGCCGTTATATATTCAAAGACGTGAGCAGAGTACTTCTTCTTTTTCTTTTTTCTTTCTTCCACATTTTATAAACAATTTGTCCTTCATGAGAGTCTACTGCCTGCTTTATTTTCTGTACCTATAGTTTTCTTTCTGTTCTCTTGTTCTTCCTCTCTGCATGAACAAGAGAGGATGAACCCAGTTACGAACAGCTTATGCCAAAAGATCTGCCAACAGCAACTGCATTTTGTTTTTCCTCACTCGTCTGTGAACCTGGAAGTTAAACATCTCTGTTTCTATCAAGGGATAGATAAAAGGAGCTGCTGGGACAGGTGAGGCAAGTGGAGGTACATTAGCAATGTGCATCTCATTGCACTTCCTTTGCAACCTTGGCGTGTTGCAAAGGGTTTGGCCGAGCAACGCTGCAGAAAGTTGAGAGGAAAGGAAAATGGAGAAAAGAGAACGGGACGCTCTGCTCATGAATTTTAAAAGCGATCTTTACACTGCAGCAGCTCAGAAAGACAGAAGTAGTCTGGGTTACAGTAGACAGACAGTAAGAGAAACACAATAAGCTGTTATAAAGAGGTACAACCAATGATAAAACATTTATTTTTAAAAATAAGGCCACAATTAGATCTATTTTTGCTGGATTAAAGCTAATGGCACAATGTTCCAAAGGTAATATAGGTTTAATGGAAAAGTTATTTGACAGGAATGTCTTTTTAGGCCTTTACAAATATGATTTAAACTTTTCTCCTTATCTTGGCATCTTGTTGTCGGTACGCAGCCTGTAAACCTGCAGGTTAAAACGGAGAAAGGAAGTGCATCAGACTGAGCTTTACCCTCATTTTAGCGCAGGCATCTTGTGTGGACTCCGTCCCTCTCAGCTCCTTCACCAACATGGAGCCCAGGTACTGTAGAAAACACAAACAGAAGCTGTTAGCTTGTTTGTCAGCGCCAGATTACAGCAGCCTAATTAAAACCCTGCTGGATGCATTGACAGGTCAACAAACAGTTAAAAGACAAACAGATTGCAAAGTTTCATTCCAACCATTTACTCTTACCGGTATATCTCAAAGGTTATGGAAACCTGATTTTTATTACGGTCAATTTGATTCTTTTCAAGAAAAAGGAACAAGCATCAACCTAGACTCATGCTCTATTCTAAGACCAACATGAGGAAATGACTCTGTGTGCAGTTTTGACGATGATGATAAAACAGTCAGAGCCATCCTCCAGTGATGAACGGACCGTCCTGCTGACATTAACGGCACCAGCAGGATTCTCTCTGCCTGGATCCTGAGTACAGACAGACACCTTGGTGGAATACAAACTTTTACTTCACCAATAATTCATATTTTTTATGCGTTTTTGTCAGTAGATTTCAAGTCTAGCTAAATAGTTTCATTAGATGCACACAAACACTGACAGCTGTGACTAGATGAACCTTACAGGCTGCCGTAGCTCCAGAAGTGCTGCTTTCTGTCTGAGCCTTCAGTCTGAACTAGCAAAATTTCATTTAAAACCACCTGCTAATAGTGATAGTGTTACACAGGGAACAACCCTCAACACCTCATGTTGCCCATCAGCTTATAGACCTGATTCTCTAAAGTGGGAACATAACAAGGCTTTCAGTGAATTAGAGGGGAAGTACCTGAAGATTTTTGGTCTCATCTGTTTAACTTTGCTCCAAATGAGTCATATAAACCTCTACTTATTGACTTCTTATCTTTCATTTTGCATCGTGCGTCGTTTTCTTAGTCTGCTTCCTAATATCAGAAGGTTGGCTGAAAATGTTGATGTTTTGCCCTGAGTGAAGCTAATAATATTAAATCGTTGTTGTGTCAGAGTTGCTGGCAGCTGTCCTGGGAATTGCATTATGCCGCGTCTCCGTGTCAGTCACTGCTGTGCAGCGAAACGTCTTTTTATTGGCTTCAAGTTTCCCTCACAAGGCTAAAGCGTAGGACGGCACTCAGTAAAGCTGCTGGACTCTGTCCTCACGCCAACATGAGTTCACAAAAATGTCAATTTAAAAAAAAAAAAATGTATTCCAGCAATAGTAAAATTTTATATTGCCCTTCACATTTTTGGCACCCCATCTAAATATTTTTAAAAGGTCTCACAACAAGAAGGAAAAAAAATCATATTGTTATATAATTACAAGTAAATTCCAGATTTGGTAAAGCTGGTTGACTCACTATTTTTGCATTTTCCATATTTAAAGTCGCATCTTACATAATTTCATAGGAAAACTTTGTATTAATACAAAAAAACTTCTGCTTCCCATTGGTATGAATATGTTGTGGCAAAAGTTCATTTCTTGCCACTATTCAGATTGAGCTTCATAAATTACATTAAAAAAATACAAATTTACAGTTAGCAGTAGCTAAAAAGTTGAAAACCACTAGAACAAAAAAGACTGGACAGAAAAAGTTTATCTGGGAAGGAGAGGAACGGGGCTGGAAAATGAGAGTAATGAGAACATTTGGATGATTACTCTTATTGTAAATACGTCTAGATGGAAAATTGATTGAGAACAAAACTGGAGAATTGAGACAATAGAGGTTGGACAAAAAGTCATTAAGTTTGTATTAGACCTTTATTTTTAAAAAGTGACGCTTCCGTCTCTCCAAGTCTACATTCAGTCGTGAAAAGCAGGTTTTTATTACTTTTTCTCCATCTTGTGAATTCAATAAAAAAGATTTTACTATGTTGGATTTATCTTCCAAAGTTTGAAGTGTTTCTCCACTGTTATTGCTTGGATTACGTTGGCCGCTAACGATGGTGCTAATAATGTTAGCATGACTTCGCTAAATTGTGAGCTAATATATTTCCTATGCTGTGGCTGTAAGCTAACGCAATAGACGCCATCAGAGTCGGCGCTGAAAGCAGCAGAGCGTTTCGTTTGTTCATCGCTGAAGAACAAGAACTGATTCTAGCTTTTTACCATCCGTCCATCAAAACAAACACAAAGCTGCCTTATCAGTGTCTTTTCCATCCAATTTATTTCTGACCATCCTCCAGCTCCTGGCACCTCGCTAGCATTCACTCCATTGTGGCTCTCGCTCGTTTATCTCACTTTCTGAGTTTCCTTTTGTCTGCTGGACAAGGAACAGGGATCTGGAGGTGCTGTTTGAAAGCACCACCATGTTCCTCTGCATATTCCTACAACTGAGAGTTAAAACATACAACTTCCTACTGGTCCTAAAGCTAAACTCTGCGCTATTTATAATACCATAAAAATGCTTTAAAAGCCCAAAATAGATTCACATTTTTACTTTGTATCTCTATCAATTCCTTTAGATTAACAGTAACTAGATTTTTTTTCTGATTTATATGAATAGAGTTTTTAGGAACTAATAATTTGTAATCCATGACTCTCCAAGTTTGTGGGATATAAATATAACATGATGACACAAAAGCCTAGAAGAGAACAGTTTCTCCCTGTAACCACACAGTGAGGATGATGATAAAGGCAGAAGAGAAATAAGTCTGTAAAGCTCACCGTACGCACTTATAGAAAATGGGGTCACCAAGTCTCCATAGCAACATTAAATACACCAAATGGCTGTTTGGAGTGTAGCAGAAAAAAGTCTCACCATCACAAATGTTTACATTTATGATGGTAGGACTGTGCTAAACTCAGACTGTCCTTTTGACAGCAGAGATGCTAATAATTGTTCCACTAATAATTTTCAAAGTTTTCTGAAATGTTCAGTGTGTAAATATGCTTCCAAAAAAACAAAAAAAAAACCCACTAGCGCAGTTTTTACACATCTTTACCCGAATTGCTCACTAATGTTTTCCTTCTTAATAAACCCTCCAGTTTCATGTGTGAACCGTGGCATAAAATGGGTTTTTCCATCAGTCGTGGTTTCATCTGTGTGAGCAAACATTACTGGTGAACACGGCCAGCTCCAGTTGGCTCAAAGAGAGGCTTCCCAGTAACATGCTGGGTTTTGGAGCAACAGCTTGATTTCTGTCAGCTCTGAAGTCGTTGGAGGAGATGCATGTTTACAGATATGGTTCTGCTGATACCAACAACATTTTAGTTGAGTATTTTACCTAATAATTACTTGGTATTCTCTTTGTCGATTGCACAAACAGTTAACAGCATGTTTGGTCAGTTCAAAGTCAAACTTTTCATCCAAACAAAGATAATATATTTTAAAATCATGCCTACATTTCAACAAAGCTGACACAGGTCGACTTGTGCGAAATATTAAGTTAATTCATTCCCCTGTATGTGTTGGTGATCTATAATTTATGCGTTCTCTGGCAGAGCTGCACTGGATTTTTCCTCAAATTACGTCCATATAAGCTTTTTCATTTATTTAATTCATGCGCTGACACTGATTTAGCTCATAACTGTTGTATATCTCCACTGCAACGCTGTCAAATCAATCAGAACAATTTTATTTGAGAGATCCACTTACATTTCCTCTCAATCTTCCTAAGATTTCATTTCTCTCTGCAGTGGTTTTCCTGCAGCGAGTCAGAAATCATTTTCAGTCCGGATGCTGGGTGTATAAACTGTGAAGCCCTCGAGAGGTTCGCGGCTCTTTCTGCGCTTACGTGGAGATGAAACATCTTTTATGTAACCAACCGAAGGTCTGGATTTAAAAAAATACTGCAGGTGAAACAGAGGGAAGCTGATCTCCAGTGTTCAGTCAGCAGAGAACTGAGAATCAACAGGAAACAGTTGGATTTGGATTATTTGCAGTGTTTGGTGTTGCATTAATGTGGATCAGTCCGTCACACAGAAACCACAGGTCAGCACGCTTCTGATTTGCTTTACTCAAGAAAAACTAAATGTCTAATTGTTTTTACTATTGCGCTATGAACAAAGAATCTCATACATTTCTAAGCATATTACGTTTTATTTCATTCTAGAAATTACAAAAAGTGACCAATTTTCTCCAATCAATCAATAATAAAGTGGTGTAGCCAATACCTGGACAGATCATATACAATATTAAAGCCACTTAAAACGGTCTGCATATTATTTAAGATTTTTTTTTTTTTAATAAGAAAATGCCAATATTTGTGAGTCAAAAATGTTCAAATGACTTTAGAGTTGTTTGGTTGTACTTGAACGCACCAGATTCCTCCAACACCTCACCTCTGTCTGGTAAATGCCATATTGTGTACCTGAACGCAACGCGCCGTTTGATTTTCACATCGTCTGATTTTTCTCTTGTACCACAGATGTTTATATTTGAATTGAAGATATTTCAAGTGGGTAAATTAAGTTCAATACAGAGTGAGTTATCCTGGCATAAAGCTTTGGTTTGATTGGTTCCATTTCAAATGTCTCTGAAGCTCAATTTCTTTTAGCTTTGCACATAAATGTTTTCCATGGTTCTGGTCTGTTTGTCGGCACAGCAACTTCTTTTGGTAGTTGTTTATGTTTTATGTTCATGTTGTTCATGTTGACATAAAGCATTCATTCATTGGATGCTGAAACACAGTTGGATGTTGAATTTTTGCATCGCCAACCCAAATCTGCAACCTCAACTTTGTTGAAAATGTAAACATTACGCAAAACCTTTGGGCAAATGTCAGAATATCAACTAATTTAAATTGACTTTACCAGTCAAAAGTCTGGTCACAATAACGCCAGAACCTTGTTGATGGCTCAAAATGTTTGTATCTGGGTGTAACTTTCTACATAACATCTAATGCTGATGTGGCTACATGTGCAACTTTGACTCTGTGTAAGAACCAGGTTAAAGGGTTTGGACTCACGTAAGCTTCGTAGTCACAGGACTGAAAGATGAGCTTCTCTGGATGATGCTGCCAGTACTGAACAGGAGTGGAGGATGTCGCCTCGTTGGGCGGACGCAACGTAATCGGCTCGCACCATTCGCCAGCCTGAAACGACAAACAAACACACTAACATTGATTGCTTGGCTTATTCTGCCACAGCTGCTCCAGATGTACACTGGATGTTACGACATCTGAGAAGATGTGACTCTTCTGCATGTTCTCCTACTTCAGCTTAGCTTAAGAGTCTTTGCTTTGTCAACAAGCGCATTTCTGAAATCCAAACTACATCCTTCTCAAATATTTGGACTTATCAAGCTTATCGTTGAGTTCCTTTATAATTGAATCCAGATTATTACAGCCTGAGAATGTATTCACAAACCCAATGACTGTTGATGTTTGCCAGGAATTGAGATGAGGAATGTGGAGAGGAGGTTTTCAAACTTCCTCTGGCCAAATCTGGGCAAATTCAACACCCACAACATTCATCTTTTATTACAAGTTTCTGAAAAACACTGTAAAGAATAAAAACTTAGTTGTGTCTTGAAAGATATCAGCTGTAATAATTGCTCTCCTGAGATTGAGGCAACTGATCTCAGCAACAATGCGGGAGCAACAACAGGTGTAATGACAGAAGAAAGATCCTTCCTCCCTCCTGTCACCGTTATCTCTCAATTCATGCAAAGCTGACTCATCAGCGCCACCTCAGTGCTGTTTAACAGAGGAGATGCACTCTGACACGCACACACACACGTGGGATTCAGACGCACAACCAGAAGTGTTATTCTGCACTGATGAGCTCCATGATTCACCAAAAGACCCCAATCATAGGAAATCAAAACACAGCTGCCGTGTTCGATGTGTGTGTCTGAATTACTGCACTGCGCTGATTAAAAGTCAAAAGATCTGAGTTTCTAGTTTGGATGTAATTAAAAGTTGTTGGGAAAAACAAAAAAATATTATTTTGGTGACAAATAAAATTAAATGAAAGAAAGAGACAAGTTGAAATAAAATATTAATAAAATAATTTAGTATTTACAAGGAAAAGAGGCACAAATTATTAGAGTAATTGTAGTCTATAAAAGGAATAATTTTCTCCAGTAAACATGAGAACCATTAATGGTCAGATTTCCTAACCAGTCCCTCCATTCATCCCTCCATCCTCACCATGCTGACTTGAGCCATCTGTCGCTCCAGCTTGGATCGCGGCACGTCGTCAAAGTAGTTCTCGGTGCTGCGCTGCCTGCGCCGCGCGTCCGCCTGCATAATGAGGTGCTGCACGTCCAGAGATCCGCCGGGGACCCCCGCCGTATACGCTGCCTGACCTACCGAGGGGCTGAGCTGGGGAGGAGTGTGGTTTCCTCCAGGCTCCTGGAACAAAACCCAACACAGGAAGCGAGTGTGAGCGGCGACCTCCATCATTTAATAACCTGATTTCCCATTGCTTCTGCTGCAATAGAGGCACAAGGTTTTACTGTCTTTCTAAAGTACTCAGCTTCATAAACTACTGCTTTGAAAATTGGGAAATAAGAGGAAGACTAATCATTAAAACCTAAGAGCTTATGAAGGGATGGATGTTTTTTCTTACATGTCCATTTCTGCAAAAATCCAAAATCCAAATTCCATCTACATGAATACAGACTAATACAGAGTAGTGACTGTGTCTGATGGGTTTTCTATCATCCCTTCTACTGAGCTGCTTACATGCTACACGATGATGAATCTTACACTAATCATCTTAACAGAGTCATACATTATAATCTAAGACATCCAATATAATCTGCCTTCAATCATAAGCTGCATACATATATTTGTAATCACTGCAGAGCTGAAACATCAGGTTTATCAAGCACAAATGAGGCCTTTTCTTTATATGTGATCAAGTTTTTATGTTCAACACATCAGCATATTTTTCTACTTTGCCAAAAAAGTAAAGTGAAGCAACAAAAATAATAAGAAATTTCTTCTAATTTGTGTTTTAGCTCCACTGTTCACTGCAAAAAGGGTTCAACTGGGTGGACTTACTCATTCATCACTTCCTCTGCTGACACACACACACACACACACACCCACACACACACATAGCATGAAAAGGAAGAGAGCCTTTATGGTGATACAGTGTTGTTAGAGGAACAGGCTGGACATTCAGGGACTGTTTGGTGGTGATATCACCAGCAGGAGGATTTATCTTCACAACACATTTAGATAAATAGAGTCATATTTACTCCTTGTTAGATTAGAATTAGAATTTGTGCATTAATACTTATTTTAATTGAAATGATCTGATGGAAGGTTTCAGTATGAAAAAAGTAAATATATGAAGAAAATAGTAAAATTGAAAAGTTGTCTCCAATCCTTTATCCATACAAATAACTGCATTCAGATATTCCATCTGCATAATATCCATCCATCTGTACTTCATCTCATTTATCCATCCATCATCCGTAAATCCATCTACATTATTAATCTGTCATTCTGCTTGTCCATCCATCTGTCAATATATTTATCCATTAATCCATTCATCCATTTGTCCATTAATTAATCCATCTGTTTTTTCCCGTTTATCCCTCTCTCCATCTATCTACTAATCCATCCATCCATGCATTCATGTGTCTAAGATTTTTAAGTCCACCCAGTTCGCAGGTTCATATTTTAAAGGACTTTCAGCCTTAAGTTTATAGTCAGATTTTATATTTATATTTTAGCATCTGGCTAAAGAAGGAGTGGGAAAGTTAAAATCTGACTCTGACTCACTGTGTGTGTGTGTGGGAACTGTGTTCACTGTGCTTCCAGCTGTACATCCTTACCCGTAAGGAAATGGCCCGCGGAGGTTTCTGCGGCGTGTCGTCGTGTAGCCGGTCCCCCAGTGATGCCAGGATCCGCTTTCTGTGCCCAATAAGGTTGATCTTCAACACCTGAATGAACACACAGACAGCAGAGCCTTGAAAAAGAAACTTCTACAGACGTGGGGTGGAAAGAAACCGATTGGGAATTAGAAAATTAGATTTTAACAATCAACATTCCTTTCTCATCCAATTTTAGTAGCTCAAGTTGAGAGGTCTTAACTAAAACAACAGTTTTAAACTATTATACTTTTATAGAAACAATTTCCATGTTGGAACAGAAAAACATGAGAACCAATTGATATTTTTTGACTTTAAATTTCTTAGAGTTTTTTATTTCATTTCGTTTCCACACCAAACAATTTCCATAAAATACATCAAACTGAAGCATTTTATAAATCTATACCTTACTGTCTGAAATGTATCTCTGGGTGTTCATGCTACAACAAATATTTGTTTATGAATGGAAAACATACACAGTCATTGATTAGGAGTTGAATTAAAACTATTTCTAAATCACTGAGATCATTAGCATGCTGTGAGAGATATGAATTTAAAGAATAAATTTTTATCTCATCTGCCATCACAGAAACTTTATTTCATTCTATATTGACAAAAATAATTTAATGAAGACAGCCAGACAATTTTAAACACCAGCTTATCTGTTCTTCTACGTTCTGACTGAGGTTCTCGTAGGACTCTTGGTTCCCTGAAGAGATCCGAGTCGAACAACATGAGATTGTAACAAGCTGGTAATTGTCTATATATTCCCGTCTTGAGGCGCTCATTAACCAGACGCAAACACAGAATCCTTCATTCTGCTCCTGGTTGCAGCGCAGGCTGCCGGTGCCAGGTACCAAATCCTCTACAGAGACAAGCAGGGACTCTGCAAGGATGTCGCTGGCACCATCTGCACCTCCTGGCATCGCAAGGAAATTCAGCAAGCTTTTATATAACTGCTGCTTGAAGTCTTCCAAAAGGCATGAAAAAAAAAGGGCTGCTTTGCATGAATTATTACTCTACATCTGTTAAACAATCAGCACAATCAAACTGACAAGTGTCTCTAACAGAACATGGACACACTTTTTTAAATAATATAGTTTACCATATTTAATTCCAGTTAAACTAAAATGCATATAATACTTTTCACATCTGTTGTTTCTGATCCAAAGCTTGTTAAGCTCGACTCCAAAGCTCAGGTTTCTCCCGTTTTCTTTTCTCATTTCAAAAATCCATGCAATTATAATTGAAGCTTCTCAAAATTGGACTGTCATCACAGAAATGTATTTTTTGAATTTGTAGCCATGTAGAAAACGACCAAGACGATGATGGCCAATAAAAAAGGTTATAAAATCTTCAGCCTTTACGGTGCCTCCTGTGGCTGTGGGGCAGCAGCATGACACAGTTCTCACAATTCTGTTTCATCACGGATTAATAATTACTCTCACACACATACACGCACACACATCCAGAAAAAAGGCACAGTAATTGCCCCGCATGGTGTGAACTGGCGTGCTACTTGTTGCCTTATGCAACAGCATCCACTTCAGATACACTAGAAGCCTCAACCTCAGCCTGGAGTTCAATTCTCACCATAGCAACAATGGTTGCTGCAGCAGTCACCCACACACTCTCATCCCTCTTTAAAAAAACAACCAGAAAAAAAAAGAGAGAGAAATGTGTGCGCTCTCGCTCACATGGAAACAGCCTAAACAGCTGTTAAAAGTGAGGGGGAGAAGATTATATTGTTGTTCTTCAATGGATGAGAATTAACTATTATTAAAACACACACTCCAGTCTCTGTGATGCTGCCGAACTGCTACATCAACCCATTTCCATTTAAATGATGTCTGCATACTCATGTGTGACACTTGTGCCGCCATGTAAGCCTAACAGAACAGCTATTCATTAAATCTAAACTCCATTCGCATCAACAGGAGACATAACCTTGATAAGGCGACGCTTGTACCTCCTGTTCCAGCAGCATAATAATAACTGGAAGCAGGTAAATACGATGCTATCAGAAGTAATCAAGAAGTTTTCTCTGTTTTGTCACATTAAAACTACAAACTTTGATGCCTTTTACTTTAATTTTATGTGATGAAGCAGAAGAACGTAGCTTATAACCATGAAGTAAAAAAGAAATGCGTGTTTATTTTCAGTCCCTCTAAGAGAGGGCTGTCAAACTACGTTTCATTTTGGGCCATATCAAAACTGAACGTTCTTAAAGGGCCGGTTGAGCCAGAATGTATTGATAAAACCAATTAAACTGTTAAAATATTAACAAATATCTGTCCCTCCAGGATTTTGATTGTTTTGTTTTTTCGTAATCAAAATCACAGATTTTGTGGTGCTAATTTAGAAATATTTGGAAAGAATTTTTATGATATTTGCATTATTGTATGATTTTAAATGTGACTTTTTATTCCTCGCTGTATCAATCACGGAATGTAACTTGACATCAAGTAAGGCTAAGGCAGCAGTCACTTAAACCAAATATTAACAATTTTGAGAAAAATGTTTAATGAAATCAGAAAAAATGTGGGGATCTGTTGATTTTGTGTTATATTTGCAGATTTGTGAATAACTGGAGGAACTTATTGATGTAATTTGGAGTCTAGAGGGCCACATAAAAAGCTACAGCGGGCCAGATTTGGCCCCAGGTCTTGAGTTTGACACGTTTTGTAAGACAATATATTGCACCCCCCTGGTCGTAGATTTATCTAAAATATTGTAAAGAAAATGCAGCTTGGGCAGCTAACATCACCTGGCACAATGATATTTGGCACACAACAAAGCTGCTAATCATGGAGTGCCATTCATCTTCCTTGCTTTTAATTGGCTCTTCCCACAAGATCGGAGAATAACACTGTACATATTAGCTTCTGGAGACATGCTAAGATGATTTTCACTGTCTGTATTGATGCCTATTAAGGTACATGTGATGTTTTTGCTATTAAAACAGGAAGATATGAGTGATGTAACAGGGAAGTTTCAGATATTTGCAGATTTCAGCTATTTGAAGGCAGCTATGGTCTCCAACCTCGCAAATACCAAAAGTCCACTGTAGTTTGGTCTGAATGTTGGGTTTACTAAGCTACCACAGACCTGACAAAACATTAAAGCATTCAAATGTCATCAAATACATTTTTAATGCTCTAAACAGAATAACCTGAAAGGTTTTAATAAGATTTCCTTATCTAACAGACATACAGAGATGAAGAAGTGATGACTTGTTTTTACCGTTTGGCTCTGACCGCACAAGGAAATGTGAAACAGTGGTTAACTGAGCTGCTTCAGTCCACCGGTACTCCTGGTGTTATCGCCGTAGTATGAAGTCATCTGGGTCACTGTTTGCTTCCTCGGTTCTGCTGAGCTCTTCTGTGTGTCTTCTTTGTGCATCAATCAGGGCGCTAATCCTGTTAGCGGCCCCGCTACCCCAGATTGAACGTGCCTGATTAACAGATTAGCCTCCATGCATTCAGTTAATGAACACACGCTTTCACTTCTTCCTGGTGAATTTTTCTCAATCTCTGAAAAGTAACCTTCAAGTCATTTAAGTTGGAAATCAGGATTTAGGAGCAGGAGGATTTGTTCTGCTCTGATTGTGAATAAAGTGGGTCACTTTAACACCTTCTTTCAGGACAGTAAAACAAGGAAATCACAAGAACAGACCCACCTCTTTGGAAGCCGAATGATGATGTTTTATTTTGAAAGAAGAACAGAACGTGTCAGATTGAGGTGCATTCACAGTGACCTCTGGCTCGGGACGCTGGAGACAAAAAGCCTTTTCTGTGCGTCTTACTGGAGGGGACGCTGGAGCTGGTGGGTTTACTGGAGCGTGAAACACCGAGGGAACCGACAGTCCAGCCACTGTTTGTGCTCTAGCTAGCACACCATTTTAATGATGGGAGACGGAAGAAGTGAACACTTTCCCCCTCAGTCTCTCTAATTTACACTGACTCGCCAAACTGTCCATCTCATTACCCTCATACTTTCTTTCCTTACGCCCCCCTACGCTTTCTGTCCAGATTCCCTTGACCTCAAACCACCTAATTTGCCCGGTTCAATTCAAGTAGTCTTTTTTGTCATCTAGTTAATCTAAAAAGTTGGAAAAAAGACAAGGTTTCACAGCACCATTCACCCATGAAATCTGGGCCCCATTGCCACATCTTTGTTAGATTTTAGACTTATCTTCTCTTTGCAAGACTGCAAGGTTTAGTTCACTGCAACATCAACATACCTGCAGCATCTGATGCTAATGGAGCAATTGGGGTTCAAACCTCTGAAGATTCCTCCATTGATTCCTGCAGATCAAAGAATCACTGGCCTAAGCTTACTTTAATTGCCTTGGTCAGAATGCATTACAGGACAACTGAGTGGTAGTATTGATCAGTAAATAGCTCAGGTCTGTCTGAATGCAATCTTAGAACCTGATTACATGGCTTCAGATACACCAAGGTGACTTGTCTTGTAAGAAAAACAGCTGGCATCGCTTTTAGAGTAGGTTTCAGCCGGATTAAACTGTTCAAACTGAGAAATGGTATACCGGAAGAAACTAATGCTGTAATATTCATCTATCAAAAGTCTTCTGTATTGCTGTATTTCAGTTGTACTTGGAAGTGAGAAATTCAGACTTCCTAGTTGAAAAAAATCAACTGGAACGCCCTCTGAAGTCGGACTTTCCATTGGGGAAACAGGGAGAAACTCCAACTACTTCCAGTCACGACTTACAGACTTCGCGTTTCAATATGGCCGCTCCTCGCATCAACAGTAGTAAAACGTGGTGGAAACATATTCACTTTACAAGGCAAACATGTAAAAGTGTATCCTAAATCAATGTTACATGCAACTCTAAACTGACTCTGGCTCTGGAAAACTGGAGTTTGATCATTTCAGGTGGTAGCGATTCAACACCATGCAATTCTCTACAACCTGGATAAAAGTAAATGTTAAAGATCCTCTTTCTGTATAAAAGCACTGATCCAACTTGCTGGCTCAAGTTTGTGCATTAGCAAAGACATTTACATTTACAGAAACGACTCACGTCTCGTTTTTCACCCCAGTCATTGACATTTTCCTGACCCTAAATACTTAATCACAGCCGTCCTCCCGCTCGTTCTTTTTCTTATTGTTCCTCTGAGCTTTCGGCTGGAATGATTAGTATCGATTTGTCTGGACTCACAAGTTACAGCGCACACCGGCTGCTCCAAGACACAACATCTAACCCCCTGAAGGCAAGCAGTGCTGGGCTTGGCTGAGTTCATGATAGTGATGTTCACACTTCGCCCCGATATTCCACCACAGCTGCTGCTAAAGGGGCACTCACAAAGAAAACTAACTAAATATACATGTTTACTGTTCACACACACACATCATTCTTGTGGCGATGGCTTATGGGAAACTAGAGATGACTGGTTTCTTAGCAACCAGAGAGGAGTTACGAGTAAATGTGTTAAAAAATTATGTGCAGCAGGAACCAATGGGACGGGTCGTTTCACAGGCAGCCAATGAAAGCTGGCTGTTAATAAGTCTGCCTACATGGAGACAGATATATCTCCATTAATAGCACGAGAACTGTAACTACGACTTAGAGAACAGATCACGTGTGTGTGTGTGTGTGCAAACACAGTCAAATGCTGCAGGATCTTGACTGAAATTAGGTATCTCGATGCTTACACACTCTACTGTACGCAGAGGGGCTCATGAATTCCCAATAAGATGGGAGGAAATGGTCTCTGATATTTCCCTGGGTTAATAAATGCTTCAAAGCTTCACACTGGAAACAATCTTCACACTGCAGAGAAGCACAAAAAGCTCTCATCGGGCGCCGAGCTGTGCATGTGTATTCAGAAAAGTAGAAAGCAGCGACACCAGAGTTCAGCCACCTTTTGGTCTTTCCACTAAACAAAAAGCCACTCATGAAGGACTAAACGCTTTTTTATTGAAGGTTTTAATGTCAGTTTGTAGACAGTAGGTCGTTTTTCTATCAGCTAAGGTTGAAGCGTCCAGGTTGGTGATTTTTACATTGTGTTGGTTTCTGCAGAATGCAGCAGCTGCTTGCAGTCAGAGGCAGCAAAGCGCGAAACTTACTGCACATGCAATATTTTATCCTGGAAAAGGTTAAAAGTGCGTAATCAGGATAGCATGATGCTTATAGCAGCCATACGGGCCGCTGTGAAGACAGATGCTAATAGGATTAGCTTTGCATTGGCTACCTGCTGTTTACTTTAACAGAGTTCAGCAGTTGGATTCTCACATCAGGCCAAATAAAGGGGAGGTAGCATCATGGTATGAGGATGAACACACTTTACCTAAAAGATGTAAGAGAAACATTTCCTGTTTTGGAATTACAGACTGATGATTTTTGTTTGAAAATAAATAATAAGGCTTTTTTAAAATCATTTTTTGACATGGTGTGATATACACAAATCATAACTTAATATGTGGAACCCAGAAAATGAAAATTGCAGCGCTACTACGCTAGTTTGTGTTGTTTTCATAATAAAATAGATTGGATTTTTTCATTTATAAATGTGAAACAACCTAAAAGTAATGCATATTATTGTGTGCCACTTTATATGAGCAGAACAAATATACATTTTTGAAGTTTTTCTAATTTAGTGGGTCAAAATAAGGTCAGATCAGAGCGGTTTACAGAGGCTGGCAGTGATCACAAATCAGTCTCAGAATACCTGGTTGTCTTGTAATTGATAAAAAATAAAAACTTCTCATAAAATCACCCATTGGGTGCTTTCTATGAGCTTTCCTATCACAAAGTAATAATCTAATAAACAGGAGATCAGAGTATGACTAACCAAGCAGAATCCAAAGTAAAAATCTGGATGATTATCTGCTTCATCTCACTGCTCAATGAGAGAAAAACTGTTTATTTTCATTTCCTTCCTCCTGCTGGGATCTCACTCATCCTTCCCTCTGTTTACCTCCCAACTTTCCTTCCCTTTATGCTCGTACCTGACTGTTACTTTGTTCACTTTCATAACTTTGTAGAACAAGTTCATGCAGGCTGGAAATAAGTGAAATTCTTCATGTAATTGTTGGTTTTATAACAGAGTCTGAGCTAAATCTCTGCCTTTAAGCCATAAATCTAACTTTTTATGGTGATTTTTCCCTTTAACGATTAAAAATCTCTTTTAAAAATGGTCTGTTACCTCAGCCACCATGGTGGTGATAAAATACAACACAGACCAATTATTATGCCCCTGAGGGAACAAATAATTGAGCAAAAGGTAGATTTAACCTGATTGCTGTGTTTTTTATGTCTGCAGCTGGTTTGAAGCTAAACTAGATTTATTTATTTTTTCTATGTTCAAATAATTCTGTGAACATTATAGCTTTCAGATGCCAAAATGTGGCCCATCACTCTAAAATATGCATGACTAAGAACTAAAAGAATTATTACTGAAACAGCATGACTTCCTCACTATGAGGAGAGCCTATTGCATAACCGAGGAGGCACTTCAGCTACATTTTTACAAAAATGTAGAAAATCAAGACCAGGAATTTACCAGCAGGAGACAAAGAGCTCAAACTTGTCAAAAATGAATCGTTGAATCACCAAAGCCTCATCTGCGCTTCGATGCTTTAATGCAAATCCTGCATAGTGAGCACTGAAGTCCAGATCCACTACTTGCATGCACAGACAGTAAATTAGCCCAGTCAGCTGTGGAGATTGAGTGCCCTGGACTAGTTTAGTGTGCTGTAATCATCTCAGCCTTAATGGAGAAAAAGATTAAAGATACATAAAACAACTGCAAGCAGTATCTGGATCAACTGTATCTGGTTTTCACAGCTATACGTTATCTCTCTTTCCCATTCTTGTCCCAAACAGCTTACCTCTTCTCCTTCCAAACGCAGCAGCAGTTCACTCCCCTCGTCTTATTTCCTCCTGACCGCTGCTTTGTTGCTGTGCAGGACAAGTCCTTTATTTTCTCCTCTCTTCTCTCTTATCCACGCTGTCCTATCTTTACTCCTCGCCTCCTCACCGCCGGCTTTGTCTCCCTTTCTCTCACCCTCACTCCTCTCTGCAGATCTCCAGAGCTCAACAACTCCTCCTCTTCCTTCAGCTTGCGGCAGCCGGGCTACATCTCTTGCATGTCTCTGCCTGAGCTCTGCCTTTCTCTCTCCGCTGCACGCACAATCCCTCTCCCCGCGTTCTCTCTGTTTCTACCAGGCTTACGTTCACCCTCCTCCTCCTCCTCTAGCTCATCACTATGGAGACACCGAGCTTTGACTGAGACAAGCTCGTGCTCGCAAGGAGTGGAAGCTCGTGTGTTTTGTGTGCTGCCCAAGTTGAAAGAATCCAACAGCGGTGCCATCATATCACGAAGATTTTCAAGAAAAAAAATCTCATTGGGGCGTAACGGAGCTAGAGAAAAGAAATAGTCTCCTTGAAGATTTATTTTGTCAGATCATAAAACCTTTAATACGAAACACATACAAAATATAAAATGCTTTCTTAAAATGATTCCCTCTATCCAAAACTGATCCAAACCAACCAAAGAATTCAGAACTGAACTTACTGATGTGTTTTGGGTCATGAGCTTAGAAACTGGTGGTCATTATAAAGTAATGCTCATCTGTTTTGCCTACTTCATGTTGTCACTCAGGTTCTTTTTCAATGGTTTCCTGATTCTACATGTTAATTGCCGCCAATTTATGGATCAACAAGTGAATAAATACATTCTTTCCCAAAGAACAAAGTTTGTTTAAATAATTTTTCTACTTTTAAATCAGTAAAAACAGAATTTGAATACTGCAATGTATCTTAACAAAGCTTATCTATGTCTAATATTAACATTCAGTTGATAACTGGGATAAAAAACTGAAACAATCTGTTAAAGACTTTTTACTGAACTGAATATACAATCTCTGGCCAGCCTTTCCTTTTAATTGGATTCTAAAATATCAAACTATTTCTGATTTATTGAAATTATTCTATCTACTCTCCAGGATAATTTAACCAAACTGTATGCTCAGGTCATGCACAACAACAACAAAAAAATCTGCTTTTATTTTGAAGTGTTGCAAATTTAACAGGCAAAGAACATAATTATAGTAGAGCTGCTCCAATCAGAGATTTTGAGGCTGATGTCCAAACTATTCTGTAACACAATCATGACAGATGATGTTTTCTCCAACTAAAACAATATTGTGTTCTCTATTGACACTTCAGTACATTAAGTACCTTAGGTTTTATTATTTGGTTGAGTTACAGACATGTCGGGGCAATGGACAGGAAATGGCTCAGAATGCTGAAAATACTTTATCTGATTATCAGCATTCTTTTATTATGTACATCAGAGGAGCAGTTTAATGACTGACAATGCGATTTCTAGTTCTATCTCTAAAGGTTGGGTTATTTGGGTACTAGATATATTTAACCTGACATTTGCAGAATCAGGTAAACACCAAAAGAAATGAGATGCTTTATTCAAAGCATGACTAAACTTTATATGTAAAGGGTATTTGTTAACAGAGTCAGATCAGATGGAAGTCAACCCACTAAGCTTGACGTCAGCCCAGCTATTTCTGGCTTTTCAGTGGTCTACTTAAGTGATCAAGTAGACTGAACCAAACATAGAACATGACTCCGTTTCTATTTTACCTGACAAAACTTTAACTGATTAAAACAAAACCCTGCAGCTCATAAGGGATCTTACATGTTGTTTATTGATCTACATTTGCACAAAGCGTCAAGCTTGTCTTTAAGAATCTTTGTAAATGATAAACCATTTGCAGAGATTTATGAAGTAGGATTACTGTTCAAAGATGAGAAGTTCTTGCACTTCATCTAAAAGTATACTTAAAACATTATAAGTTTTAAACATCATGAACATTATATCAAATCCGCACACTGGAAATAGTGCAGTTCACAAAGAAGTGGTAAACTAATAACCAATGTTTTTTCCTCCAATTTTTTGACAAAAACTCCAAAGTAGATGACAATAAACTAGATGTGACGAACGTAACAAGAAAACATTTTGGTGCTGCTTTCTAGTTGATTTGAAAGTGGAAACTTGGATTTTTGAAAACCATGACATCTAAATAATCTGTGTACCAGTTGCAAGTAAAAAACTAATAGAAGACAATAATGTATTTATCTGCATTTTATTGATGCAAACACTGAAGGATCACGTGTCAATAGGATGCTGACTCATGAAAAGTAAACTGTTTATTCCTGCAACTTTCAACACATTTTAAAGGAAAGGCGGCCATATTGGATTAGAAATCTTTTTACAGAAGTAGGAGACAGGATAAAGGAGTTTTGAGCAAATTTTTTACAATAATTTGCGTGTGTCATTGGCCCTTGAGGACAGGAGTTGCCCACTTTTCTCTAAACTGAACCAAACTAAGTATATTTAAAAGTTAATGAATTGATTGTTGTTCCTTCAGGAACTGGAAGAGTCCATGGAGAGTCACTGCAGCCTTTTACTGCTGCAAAAACACTGTGGCTTGCTTTTAATTTGGCGTAATTGACTTAATCATTAAGCTGTTTGGTCAACAATCACAGTCTGTTGACGACACGTAGATAGGTAAGCTTTCAGGGGATGAAAATGGCAGAATCACCCAAAAACTCTACTTGGATACATCAAACAACTAATTTACAGATATTTATTGTTTTTCCTCACCGTAAAATTGCTGCAAAATGTGGATAAGAGGCTGTAAGTCTGCATTTTTGCGCCAATTTTCTTGCCGTGAAATAGGAAGAGGTTTTGTGCAGAGTGTTTACTCGATTCCTGCAACTGGAATCAGAATGACCACACAGCCCACCTCTAGACAGAAACACTGGTTAAAAGTTCGCCTATGGGTCACACACATTCTCTCCTGGTACCTCCCACATGATCCACCATTCAGAGAGCGACACAACAGGAAACACACACTCCAGTCCTGAGGCGAATCTTCCCACATAAAGGTCAACGCAATCTACATCTGGCAACTCTGCTGACATGCAGCATCACTGTAAGTTTGAACACACGGACAGATGATCGCCATTGTTGGGGGAAATGTGGGCACACTAAGCTGAACTAGCAGAAGTTCTGGATGCATATAGGTGGGGGAGATATGAGGTATATGATCCTGCGGTGTCCAACCATCTGGTGATTGGATGTGAGACAATCTGTCCATTTGGAGAGGCGATAGAGAAGGCGATAAGCAAAGAAATCTCACGTACAGAGGATCTGGAATCTTGTCAAGCAAACACAACCCTATGCACGTACACACAAACAGGTTTTAGATTACTTATACCAACTGCACCGTCTCTATGGTAACTAGTAGCTGTCATGGCAACCAAGTACAAACGACGTTAGAAAAAAAACCTTGAACTCTGATTTTCAGTTTTGATTTGAATAACTCGTACAGAAAACACACCGAGGATTTGTTGCTCAGACTCTTTTTTTTTTTCTCCAGACACATTGAAGTATTTTCTTTCACTTCCTGACATTAAAGTGGTTTAATGAAAGACAGGAATGCAGGTACAAGTTCGAACACACTCACAAGCCTTCACAAGCTAGAGGAAGGCATGAAGGTGGAAAATCTTTGCTTAAGTACTTTACCAAAAATGGCAAATAAAAAAAAAAAACATACCAATAATATTCTCCTCTGATGAGTTGTTCAGTGTGCTGAACTATAAAATTTGACAAATGAATCCGTGTCTTGTTTGAAAACTGCAAGAGAAATCGGTCAGCATTTGCAACATTTAAAATCTTTTTATCAAAACGCAAGAGAAAAAAAAAAAGTTTTCTCCCACATGTTGCTGCGGACTGCCACTCTGCTGGCTGAAAGGTTTTTACACTTTCTGGAATTATTAATGTGGATCAATAGAAAGTAGAGCAACTCTAAACCCTTTTGTAAGGAAATCTACACAAATTGCTTTTTCAGGCTAATAAAAACCAAATAACATGACCTGTGACCTCATAACTCAAAATGGCACAAAGCAGAAAGTTGAGTGAATACTTTATTCCAAAAGTGTTTATCCGTCTTCTGTTACCTAAATAAGACATATTTCACAAAGTCATAAAATGACTGATAATGTTGGTTAAACACAAGAAAGACTTATAACATAAATCAGTCCATAGAGAAGCCATGTTTTAACGCTACACAGGTAACTGAGGACACAGCAGACAGTTGAAGACTTCTTCTCTGATACCGGGATGCAGTCGTCTGGAAAACATCAGGGGAACGGCTCCTCCAGGGCCTCAAACTATCTGCACTTCACCGTGAAAGCATCTTTCCAAAATGAAATCCATTTGTAATTGCCTCTCTTCTGCTTCTCAGAGGACCTCCTTTAAATGAGAGCAATTTGGATCCCTAATGGAGCTGTTTTCTGCTTTCTCACCTCCAGACTAAGTCTGGGCTGAAAGCGAGAGGCAGCAGCGCCATCGTGTGGATTGCTACACAACGTGCATGCACCCTGCTGCACTGCAGGATAATAAATATGCAAAAGCGCCAGAGAAAAGATATCTGTAGATCAATCTATGTTCCCTTTTATATATTATTCTGATAAATGTAAATATATTTGGGATTTACTTAGAGGAAATTTGAGATTTTACAGGCTTACATCAATGTCATTTTCAGTGTTTTCATTATAGATTCTAAGTTATTCATTCAATTTCTTCTTTTTTATAATAAATTCACCCTTGCCTATAAATGTAAGGGATGTTTTTTCTTGAAGTATTTTCGGACAAGAATCAAACTCGACATATTGCTGCTGTCGTCTTATTACTTGGTGAAAGTTGTGAAAAAAAATTACTGGACTTAAATGTTCAGACAGTTACGTTCTTGTCTTTTGCTATTAAATTAGATTTCATATGCAAATAAACAGACAAAACAATAGTTTAGGTAACATGTTAAGCACATCTAACTCTTTAACAGATCATTTCTAATCTAACATGTAAATTAATATTACATTAATAGCTTTTAATTACATTATCTGACCCTGTAAAAGAGTGATTCAAGGCATCTCTTTGAAGACACATTTTTCTTGTGCTCTAATGCCAAATTTATGTATTTTTTGGTGCTAAATGAGAGCAAACCTGCGTTTGCATGCCCCAATTCTGAAACAAGACACAAAGGCAGATCTGCTCCTGAAATAGCTCCACTGAACAGCAGCATCCCTGGGCTCACTCTGCTTGCCCACAGTTAAATGAAGTATTACGTCTGCACGCATTTAGAGGACAGTCCTCCCATATTTATGTACAGTGAATACAAAAGATCCCTAAATTACAATAAGCCTCCAAAAAGAGAATTAAAAAGTAAAACAGAAAATCAAAAATTTTTCTCACTTTAACATATTTATATAACATTATTGAGCTGAAATACAAATCAGCGTTAATTTACTTTTAGTATTCATATTCAAATGTGCCTAACTAGTCCTGCAAAAAAAACACAACTCTGTATCTGTAAGATAAACTTTTCAATTGAATTTAAATGCATGCATGTCATACTTAAGGTCAAAACATTGCCTGAGGACAGAGTGATCTCAAGCTGGGTTTGTCTGTTCATCCTGGAAATAAGCAACTGGGAAGTAAGCAATAAAGGCCTGCCTTTTCAAAATAAAGTTATTTAAAATTGTTTAGCATTGACCAGGGGGTATAGCTAATGTCTTAACTAGAGCCTGGTTACTAACTGACTTAAATTTTATTTGTACTGTATGCAGTAATAAATGTATAGTCAAAAATATGTTTTTCTTCCCCATTATAAATGTGACATACTTTCAGTTTCGTAAAAAAAATTTGAACTATATCTTTATCTTTACTATGAATTTGTATTTCCAAGCATTTTCAGAAAAAATGTTTTTTTTAAAATAAATTTCAACAATCAGTGGAGGCATTTAGATTCCAACAGTAATCCTTCTGGCAGCTTCGGCTGTGAGGCCAACCTGTAGATGACTGGTAATCTAAAAGGTGAGAAGTGTGTGCACCGTCTCCCTCTGCAGTGTGTTGTCTGAGTGTGTATGGGATCAGGCAGTATTTTAAACCTAATCCCCCAAACTGCACGGCTGCACATATGTGAACACTGAGCTGTGTTCCAGCTCCATCAACAGCGTCCTCCCTTGTCTCTGTGCAGGCGGCATCATCTGTTGCCCTTGGCAATTACATAAAACCAGGAGATAAATTCACTTTTTTTTTTAGGATTTATTCTCTTTTTCTGTGTGTGTTCGGGGAAACAATTTCTCAAATTAGTTTTTTTTTAATCTCATCTTGTGTCCTGCCAACATCTCTCTGCAGCATCTCCTTCAGGTAGAGCGGCCACATCCCCGTGACCCCAGAGACTCCTCCAGTTATATTGTGCATTCATATGCACTCACTGAAGATCAGCAAGAATAGAGCATTCTGATGTCCTAAAAAAAACTACATATGGAGTACATGGGTGTGCATTTTTAGATGTTTTTGTAACATTTAGCTTAAAATTCTGCAACAAACTTTTAGCAAAGTAAGAATTCCTTAAATTTCGTTAAGAACTAGAAGCTTTATCTTCTCTGTGCTGAACTGTGTGGTAGCCTGGAGACAGACTATTTTTAATGCAGTGATGAGATGAGTCCACTTAGACGAGGATAGATTAAAGAGTGGGCTGCAAACAAAGCTGGAGGAAAGAGTCTCTTTCTGATGGAAAATTTCCTGTTTACAATGTCCTACCATCTAACTGTCAACACGTTTAATTCTGGATTCCTCTCTTATTCTTGAAACTGAACATTTCTTTTAAGATTATCAGACTAATCATTGCCTTTCTGTTTTCTGGGGAATAAAACAGATGCCATTTTTTTGTCTAAAATGGGAGGGATCAGAGGTCATGTAATTAAAATGAGCTAGATTTGTGTTGATCTTTATAAGTCAAGTCAAGAAACAACGCAAAATACAAAAGGGCCATCCTAAATTAGTACCATACATTCTAGAAAACTAAATGCATCTTTTTAATCAAGAACATTTCTCAAATTAATCCCACAGACCTTTACACACAATGTAAAACCAATGTACCAATCCTCAGAAAAAGTCCAGAATTTGATTTTGGTATTTTCAAGGTTTTTGAGTCTGGGAAATGGCGAAAAAAGAAATTAGAGGGAGTAAATGCATTTACTTTCATCCTCACTCTTGGCTTAAAAGTGGCGTTCCTCCCTATCTGTCCATCTAACCATTTATCTGTCCATCCATTCATTCATCCATCCATTTGTCCATAATGGACTAAATAACTCCTGAAAACTCCAACTAAAACCATATTATTCTAAGATATTATGGTGATGCAACACTGAATATCATCACCTTCTGAAAGTAATATCCTACTTTTTTTCCCCTAAAGGTGATGTAAAAATCAATTTGGCAAAAAAAAAAAAAAAAAAGACTACAGCTATTATTTTGGGAAGGTGATGACAAAGAAGTTAGTTTAAATAAGCTGATTTAAATAAGTCCTGCAACACAAAACTTTCTCTTCATTGTGAAAACATTTTGGCTTAAAAATCGATTTCAAAACTGCAGATTCAGACTTTTCTTTACTCCCTGCTGCGGACTTGTGCGCCCCCTAGCTGCAGAACACCAACCAGAACAGATGCAAGCCTATTTTACAACATTCATATAAAACAGTGCATACAGAATTTACAGCTCATGCGTGTCCAATGTGGAGTTGATTTCATGATTAAGGAAGGAGATTGTTATCACATAAACATGAGGATGTATTAACACATTTCCTATGTCACATTCAGAGGAGCAGAAACAGCAGCAGCAGCGCAGTGAGTGGGCGGTATCCCCAGTTTGATGAAACATCTTGCATCCCACATGCTTATATAACTCCCTCTCTACCTCCTCCAGCTGATCACTCATCACTTTATCCACTGCTGGGAAGGAGAAAAAAAACACCACTTCTCTCTGCTTTCCATCTCTCCCAGTCAAATCAGCCGAACAGGCGGCCTCCTGCAATCGAGCATGATTTGGTTAAACAGTCGGCATCAAAGGCCCCCGTCAGTCAGACGGGATCAAGTCGCTGTAAATCACAGCTCCAGTGGAGATTTTGCGTTGTCAAAACTGAATAACAAACGCCGACTGCATCATCAGAACTCAGGCAACAAGCGTCGCTATCAGCAGGAGCGCCAACGTTCACAAGAGGAGCGAGGTTAAAGATGGAGCAGCAAACCGCCACAGAACCAGAACAGCAACAGCGCACACACTCCGTCTGCATCGTCAGCACACACAGCCCAGTGGGCGTTTAGGTAATCTTCACATCAGCTCAGGTTAACGAACGCCAACAGGGACTGATGCTGACGGACAGTTTATTAACTACAGGACACAAATTCACCCTGTTGCCAAAGTGAAAGACTTTATCTAAACTTTTATGGAAAAGATTGACAAATATCTGAAGTGAACAAAAGCACCTGAGGTTAAAGGATATCAGCGTTTAATGAGAGAAAATAGTAAATAATGAAACTTTGCTGCACAAAAATGTATAATGCAATTTTGGTTCAAGCAATATAAATAGAAATAATTGTTGATGGATTTATATTTTATATGTCAGGATTCAGGAGTTCACATTTTGCATGAGACAAGCTGAAGACTGTAGCATCTGCATTTGTTCCTCTTGCACAGCATCGTAGTAAAAATGTGCAACTTGCCCACATTGACAAGTCGAGTTTTCTCATCAGGTGAGAGAAAGATCAAAATAATGAAGCTTAAGAGTCCACTACCAAACATGGTGGGGGCAGCATTATGTTAATGGGCTGTTTCTCTGCCAGTGGCTGCGGAGAGTGGAACAATGACAAAGCGGTACTTCAGTATGTTCACGGGTTTTAGCGACCACAGCCACTGAAATTGTCAACTTCTTCTTAAAAAATGCTTTAACGGCATATTTTAGTAGTTCAGACACCAAATATGCCTTCATGTGCATTGATATGCACAGTGGAAACCGTTTTAGCACTACAGCAGAAACTAGCATCTACAGTCCTCCTGGTGCGAATAATTTGGAGGCACAAAGATCCACTGTGCCTACAAGTTCCTCCAGGTGGCTGCAGTTCAACAGGACAGCTTTGCTCTATATTCTGGGTATATTAAAACACCTTATTAAGTTGTTCTACTTCGATTTATTTCCCCTTTTTGACCCCTTTGACCACTGAGGTCATTCCTATAGATTATTTCCTGCTCCACAGACACTAAGCCTTTCTAAAGGCACCGACCTCAAAACTGTTAAACTTTTGCCCACGATGCTGAAAAGCCAGGTTTGTGTCAGAAAACCAATCAGCACTAAGATTTCTGATAAGACCAGTAAAATATCCAACTGGAATGATGCTAAAGGTTTCTTAAAGTTTGTAACATAAGTCAGTGATTAAGAGCTCCTTAACTCACATTTAGGTCTCTGTGCACAGCTTGATCTCTGAAGTAGAGAAATCCATAATAAATCTATTTGTTTCCATTAAATTACAGTTATGTATTGTATTATTATCATTCCACCTGTTCATATTACAGGCTCAGGTCCATGTTGAGTGCATGCAAGCTTCTGATAGTAACTGTAAATCTTTATTCCCCTTAAAGCTGAGGTTTGCAGCTTTTACATCACTGAAAGATTAAGCACCTTTGCCTTATTTTGGATTATTTACAGCTTTGGATTGACTTTTGTTGATGCAGCAGAACCATGAGTGCAGATTAACTACTGTTCTTATGCCCTTTTTCTATGAAAGCCCAATATGTGGGAGACATTTTCAGCACTGCTGAGGTAGCTGTGACACTTACATTGATCAGCTCAATCTCCCAGATCTTTTTGACCAGCTCCATGGACGTGTAGCCGTTGACGAGGAAAGACTTTGTGTAGTCGCCGAGCTCCAGAGACTCCAGCCACTCGGCCACTGACGTGGGGTTGTTGCCATCGTAGCCCACCGGTCGCACCTGAACACAAATCACATTTTAGGGAGGAAAACAACCTTTCTAAAGCCATGTCAAAGATTTTATAAGATATTTTTAGGTGGTGGGTGAATTTCAGCACCATTGTTTGTATTTAGCAGCTGAATACAAATGCCAATACGCCCAATTTAAAATATTCTGATGAAAACACATTTCGAGCTTTTGTTTTCCCTCAGTACTGCAAATTTATGACAGGAGCCTGCAGAGTTTCTTCAGTCACTTTTAGTAAAAAATAAAATAAGAAAAATACTGCCATCAAGCCACTTATATATATATATATATATATATATAAAAAACTGACAAACTGTACATGTTTGCAATAAAATAAAAGCAAAGATAATTAAATTGTGACTACACATGTTATTCTGTTCATTTTACCTTAGATTTAATGAAAAAAAGAAAGTCTTCTGTTTAAAAATAATAATCCCTAATGTTCACATATTTATTCTGTGCAGAATATTTTTTTAAAATGAATCCTTTTCTGCTTTGTGCTACAAACGTCCAAACAGCCACCAGGCAAGAAGTCTCTGTGAGTGCGACTATATTTTTATAGTAAAACCAAGTAAACAAGCTTCACTTTTGATACAGGTCTGAATGTGACAGGAACACCAGGGGGTTACCGTGCAGAGGGAAACACTTGGAGTGGAACGGATAATTAATAATTCATTCACCTTTATTTTGACAGCCCAAACAGCCCCAGAGTTTGTTTTGCTTCAAACAAGCTTCCCACAACTTCCACCTCGCGTTCAGGATGTGTGCGACTGCACGTCTCCGAGTTAAAAGGTTTCATCTTCGGTGCTGTTTGGAAAAGTTTAGTGTGAGTGAGAGGAGAGAAAATGCTGACTGAAGATCTAAGTTTATCTTTCACTTCAGACTCCTTCAACTCCTTTTTCCTTCTTTGCATGTGACTGTGCTCATTTATTGCAGTAACGACATTATTTTTGGCCTACAGCAACAACATTTCATTCAATTCCAGACTCATTTTATTAGATTTTGCTTAAAAAGACAATCCAAGTCTGTTGGAACTGGTTGTTATTGACTGTTCTGTCAGTCTGAATAGTGAGCGGCTATTTAGCTAAAGCCACATTTTCTGAGTCTTTTTTTAATTCATGCTCAGTGGTTGGATTTCTTTATCTCATGATTGCGAATAAAACTTTTGAAACAATCATAAAAAGGCTGACATTTCTAAAGTTTTTGGGTCTGAATTAATAAGCAGCTTACTGTGTGTAAAGGGAATATTTCCATTCTAGTGCCGCCTCCTGCTGGCGATTTTGTTTTACCTTCATTAACTTCTTAACGCCTAAATTCATTTTGCAATTTCAATTTATTTTAGCAACAAAAACACAAATTCAACCACTAAATACTTCTAATATGACTACAGATATGTGTGGAATATGTATCATCTGGTATTAACAAGATACTGAGTTGTAGCTCATCATTAAGTGGTGATTGTGGGTCCAGTAAACAGACCAGTGAAGAACCATTGCCTAACAGAAACAGATTATCGCAGTCTGATTGCTTTATTTTGTTTGTTAAAATGTGAAAGAAAGAGAACCAGTTTCAGAACCTCAAATCTTTATCTAAAGGTTTCCAAAAGCCAGAAAAAGCTGTAAAATCCACATTTTTGGAGTTTTGGATTAACGTGGATTTAAGTAGGTTGTTGATGCAGCAAAAGATAAATCTAAGTACATTATTTTTTTCAGAAATTTCAGCTTTAATGCCAAGATCATGAATAACACCATGTCCGCCATATCTCCTTCTACTGATCTGAACCTGTGCTGTGATATCAGGTAGTAAAATATTAGCAGCACCTCCTGTAAGTTAATAGTTTGGGCCTCCATGTATTGGAGAAACAGCATAGTGGGTCAGGTTGAAGAACGGATAAAAGAATACCACCAATGAATGGGAACAAACAGAAACTTGAAAATAAAAATTAACTTTCAGGATGGATCATGATGCTTTCATGACATTTTGTGTTAAATATGAGTTGAACTGACCCTGGGCAGCAGCCGAATGGCCTGCAGGAGGCGCTGTCTGTGGGCAGAGTTCAGGATCCCTATTTCCAGCAGGTCTTGGTCCTCCACCACATTGCTTCCCTGCAAAACAAAAACAAATAAAAAAAGTTACAGTCACTGCAACTGACCATTTGATCCTCATAACAGAGTTATCTGGCAAAATAAAACCAAAACAGCTTTATTTATGCCTCAACATATTCAAAATAAAACAAACACCAGCTGTTGTTTTGGTTTTTGGGTAGCCGGACGAATCTTTAGAGAACCCTGCAACTGTTTCTGCCTGGCAGCCAGATAAATTAAAGAGTTCCTGTTTAATTTGCTCTGAGAGACGACTTCTTCCCTCCATGATCAATCAATCACAAATCCCTCAACAAAAACAGATGTGATATATTCAAAAAATAGCATGTCCATCTAAAAATGGTTAATTTAGGCATTAAAGGGTTAGAAAGTAACCCATATTTTTTATTAAATTGTACAGGTTAAACTGTCTCTGCAAAATTATTTTTAGCCGATTTCCTAAATGTACATTTCAATATTTTTATTTCACTTTAACAACTTTTACTTAATTAAATTATCAAGTGGTGGTTAAAAGCCGATTCCTGTAAAACATGGATATGTTTCAGAGTTAACATCCATCCATTTTCTGTTCACCCTTATCCCTAATGGGGTCGGGAGTTGCTGGTATCTATCTCCAGCTGCGTTCCGGGTGAGAGGCGGGGTCATCCTGGACAGGTCGCCAGTCTGTCGCAGGGCAACACAAACACAAACAGGACAAACAACCATGCACACACACACTCACACCTAGGGACAATTTAGCGAGCCCAATTAACCTGACAGTCATGTTTTTGGACTGTGGGAGGAAGCCGGAGTACCCGGAGAAAACCCACGCATGCACAGGGAGAACATGCAAACTCCGTGCAGAAAGACCCCGGGCCGGGAATCGAACCCAGAACCTTC
>CAEGAG010103211.1:0-12336 GCA_903067065.1 Brachyrhaphis terrabensis | reverse complement strand
ACATTTGATTAAGACATTAAAAATGAAAGCTTTATGGAATAATTATTGTCCTCTAATTAAAGACATAAACAGTTTTGGTAGATAAATGCTTTGATGAAATAAAATAGAAAATTTTACTCCAGATCTGACAGTAAGTACCTGTTGACTTTATCACATCATCAATGTCTTCATTTCCTAGAACAACATCCGGGTATTCTACCTGCTGCAGAAATCAAAACTCATAGAGTTGATATTACACGTGGCAGGGAGCAGAGTTAATATGTTCAGTGATTCTGCGTTACAGATTATAGCATTAAACATCATGAACATTAAAATGCATCATTTTTATATGACCAACTGCAGCTCTTACTGGTCAGATGAGCCCAATTATCATTAGGACTACCAGCGCAGCTTTGTGCGACAAAGAGACGATAAGACCAACACTTTTATTCCTTTAAATGACCCGTGAATATTATTTTTACCTGAGCTGAACTGGGAGGACGCAGCCATTCACGCCGCACAAAGGGAACAGCAGACCGTGCGTAAATTGCATCTTCATTTGCATTCCCGGTCCCCCCCGCCCAAAAAAAAAAAAAAAAAATCATGCAAATCTTAATGAGACAGTCTCCATTGTGACTGTAATTGAAAAGCCATTCTTTGTTAATTACTGTTTCTCAAAGGGGCTCCGTCCGCCGGTCACCGAGCTGAAAACAAAACACGAAAAAAGTTACTGATTCCAGACACAAAATGTAGAAAAGTATGACTATTGTCGATTTGAGAATTGGCTAATATTTAGAATGTGTGCGGGGTTATTTTGTTGTAATATATGTTAATTAAACGGGGCCAAATTCATGCAACATATAAATAAAACCGCCAAATAAACAAAAGCAAAAAATGACATATATTTAATGTATTTTAAAGAGATGATTTTCGGGCGTAAAAAGTCTGAAATAATGAAAAACTTTGTTGTCAAGTTGCAAATAAGTCAAAATAACTGATAAGTGACAATAAATGTGTATTACTTAAAGATGTATTTAATAACATACTAACTAACCTTAAAAAAAACATAGACATAGTTGCGACTGATTTACTTGAGGGTAACGCGTTGGTTTTACGCTTTGTGCTGTCGATTTTGAATTTGAAAAAAACAGGAAATACAAGTTTTAACCAGGACTGAGGTTTAAGTCAGGACTTCCACATATTTCTCAACACTGAGCAGCAGAGCGCCCTGAGAGACCCCTCAGGGCTGTCAGGGCTTGTTGAGCCTGAATCGGAGCAGACTGTGCTGGTGGTCCCTCCGTTCCTTAATTAGGAAATTAGCTGCACAGAGGGCCTCATTATCAAACTCCGGGTTACTCCTGACTGGGTTTCTCTCTCTCTCGCTCTCTCTCTCTCTCTCCCACTCTCTCTCTCTCTTTCCCTCTCTCTCTCTCTCTCTCTCTGCTACCGGTCAATTTCCATAAGGAGATTACAAGCGGATCAGTATTGAGATTTGCGCAGATAAACAAATAACCGGTCCCTGAGAATTAGATGACTACTAATTGGACGTTAGTTTTATTGCCCCCGCGCTGTTTGTCACGCCCCATTGAACGGGAAAATGGAATCCGTGCGGTGATGTCTCTTTTTGAGCGGATTTACAACGACTATGGCTCAAGACGAATAAAGTGGGATCTAGCCCCACAATTTGGCAACAGAATCATTCTTCCCTTTTTTGCAAAATCATTCGTGCATGATTCTGATTTAGTTTTGTCTGATTTCAGCTGTCAGTAGATTTTGCAAAATTGTTTAACGAGATTTAACTTCAAAATTCTGGCAGGACAGAAAATTAACTTTTGCGTGTTTTTATTTGTGAAAGAAAATTAAATCGATTTCAGTCTGAATCAGGAAGTCGTCTTGGCTTTATTCTTTGTTTTATCACATTTTATTTATTTATTTTTTTTAAAAGAAACAAAACAAAACCGTGCGTTTAATTTGCTTAATGCGCGTTTCCCGTGCCGCCGGGCGGCGGAGGGCCCAACAGTAGCTGTATTTTATCTTGTAAAACCCCCAGGAGGCGATTTCGCCCTGAAACGAAACCTACAGAAGAGCTCCCGCAGATACTCAGGTGTTAATAGTTCATTCTCGATGGTCGATCCGCGTCGGGTTCATTAGCAGGTGTGAGATGTTTTACGCACTTTAGTTTGGTTTCAGTGGCTGAGGGTCGTTTGTAAAAGCGACACATGCAAATGAAAAAGCGAAGGGAGGGCTCTCCACGCTGATTGTTGTGTGGGAAAACAAGACTGCAAACAGCAGCTCACAGGGTTTAAAAGTGCTCAACTAAACTTTTCCCCATGGGACCAAAAAAAAGAGCCCTTCTCTTCCACAAGAGGTCGTTCATGTATTAAAGTTCCAAATAAAAGGTCCCTGAACGCAGCACAGCCATTCCAGTACGATTTAACATTCAATCTGTTTTTCATGAAAGGATTATCTATTTAAATAGTGGAACTGAATAAAAATCAAGATAGGTAGTGACTTTCATGAATTAAACTTTAAAATCGTTTTACATGCTTTAGAAAAAGTTAGATAATTCCGTCCTCACAAAGCTTGAATATGTTGACAGGAAATTATACATGATCCAATGCAAAATCAACAAAAACGAAACAAAAAATAGCACAACTCTGTTCCAAAACGCTGAAAGGCTCATTCTAAAATTCCAGATCATCCCAATATGGTGTCTAAATTTAATGAGTAAATTAATCGAGTCTGTTTAAATTAGTCTAAAACAAAAATAAATACATTGATGAATCTATTGAAACTATTGTTGAAATAAATAAATAAATTGGTCTGATTGAATTTCAGAAAGTAATTTTAAATTGGATTAAACATTTAAAATATTAATTTAAATTCAGTTTGTAGACTTAATATAATTTTCTCGCTTTTCTTTTGACTTATGTATCATTTTATTATTAATTTAAACCTTCAACAAATTTAGCCCAGTGGGGCTAAATTTTCCAATTCCAAACTTTATTTATATTTAAATCACCACAAATCTACTCTTTGTTTCATAACACTAATCTTCAGAAATAAAAAGTCTGGTTAATAATACTACAGTTGCTAATAATGCCGCCCTAAATAAAGATTTCCACATAATTATTTTCTCTAGAATAAAACCAAAATGAATACGAAAACAAATCCCTTCATTTCCCCCTCAGTATTCTCTATCCTCAGCTTCTAAATGCTGAAATTTCTGCGCTCTTGTTGCTGAAGTGCGCTCCAGTTTTAAATCTTCTCCTCCTTCCTCCTCCTCCAACCCAAACCGCACGGATCCGCTCTCCGTTTGGAGCTGCGCGTTGATTGGTCCGCTGCCTCTCATTATCAGCCTGTCAAGCCAGATCACATGGTCCGGCCTCATGGGCCTATTAACGCACGAGCTTGGCGAACAAGTTTACAGACTTGTGTTTGAGAGCGGAGAGGAACGGAGCTGCTCTGAGCGGACACAAACCAGAGACGCACCTGCAAACACATTCGTCGCTTCAGGCAGAACTTTTTGGCGTCTTTTTGACTTTTCTTTTGGCGAGGGTTTGTGAACTTTTAATCCATTTTTTTTTCCATGTGCGTGTGAGTGATCGTTAAAAGTCGCCTGAATGTATAACATGATGGAAACCGAGATCAAGACCCCGCTCCCGCAGTCCAACTCGGGCTCGGCGCCGGGCGCAAAGAACAACAGCGCCAGCGACCAGGAGCGGGTGAAGCGGCCGATGAACGCCTTCATGGTCTGGTCCAGGGGCCAGCGGAGGAAGATGGCTCAAGAAAACCCCAAAATGCACAACTCTGAAATAAGCAAGCGGCTCGGTGCTGACTGGAAACTTCTGACTGACGCCGAGAAAAGGCCGTTCATTGACGAGGCCAAGCGTCTACGGGCGATGCACATGAAGGAGCACCCGGATTATAAATACCGGCCCCGCAGGAAGACCAAGACCTTGCTCAAGAAAGACAAGTATTCTCTGCCTGGAGGACTGCTGGCGCCGGGATCCAACGCCGTCAACAACTCGGTGTCGGTGGGCCAGCGGATGGACGGTTACGCGCACATGAACGGCTGGACAAACAGCGCGTACTCCCTGATGCAGGACCAGCTGGCCTACCCTCAGCATCACAGCATGAACAGCCCGCAGATCCAGCAGATGCACCGGTACGAGATGGCCGGCCTTCAGTACCCGATGATGTCCTCGGCGCAGACCTACATGAACGCGGCGTCCACCTACAGCATGTCCCCGGCCTACACGCAACAGACCACCAGCGCCATGGGGCTGAGCTCCATGGCGTCCGTCTGTAAGACGGAGCCGAGCTCGCCGCCGCCGGCCATCACGTCCCACTCTCAGCGGGCGTGCTTGGGGGACCTGAGGGACATGATCAGCATGTACCTGCCCCCCGGCGGGGACAGCGCGGAGCATTCCTCCCTGCAGAGCAGCCGGTTACACAGCGTCCATCCACACTATCAGACCGCAGGGACTGGCGTCAACGGGACGCTACCTCTCACCCACATCTGAATAATAAATAGTAATAATAATAATAATAATAATAACAAAGAAAGACTTTAAAAAAATGTACTTCGGATACTTGAACTTCTTTTGGTTGCTGCAGAAAGAACGTTCAGCAGAATCGTTCAAGAACAGTTTTATCTGAAAATCCTGACTCGTCCGTTTGATGAACTTTAAATGGACCCAAACTGAAGCTGAGCCCAGCTCCCGAGGCTTTTCATCACAAGTAGAAGCAATCAACCTGTGTAGAAGAATTGGACTTCTATATTTTAAATAAATGCCATATTTTCTCTCTTTGAAAAGGCATGTGGCCTCGTGTAGGGGCTGGCGTATTTCAGAAAAAAAAAAAGCTGGATGGACAGTCTGTTCATAAATGTTTACACTTAATTTGTAGAATGTCAGTCGTCTCCACTGTGTTCACATCCTGTGTAGTCCCTTTCTGTTTTTATTTTTATTTCCTTCCCAACATGAACTAGGTTTAAATGAAATGTTAAGACTGTGCCGGTCGCAAACGCAAGTTTTATTTATAGCAAGATTTCTGTTTTTCCTTCTCTAGCTTGTGCAACCCGTGAAACTATTCAAGAACTTTTTTCTTTTTTTTTTGTAATTTTGCTTTTTGTAAATTTGTTTTGTTCTGTGATGTTTTTTTTTTGACAGTGTCATGTTTACCCATTTATCCTGAACGAAAAAAAAGGTTTATTTAAACTGACGTTTCTACATATTTTAAGACCATCCTCTATTCTTAAAAGCTGAATAAATTTTTACGAAACGTAATTTTGTGACTCAGTGTTTTGTGTGCAAAATAAGGAGAAGTTTAAAATTGAATTAACTGGCTATATAATATAAATATTTATATATATAAAAATGCTGCTGTATTTAAATATTATATCTTTTAAAGTGTACATAAACTAAACCAGTGTTTTTATTTAATATCTTAAAGGGCAATCTCACACAATTTTGACAAATATGACATTAAAAGTGGAGCAAATAATTTGGTTTTCCAAAATGAGAAAGTTTTATAACATTTTTTAAGGAAAATACTAATTTAACTCTTTGTTGTTGCTTTTTGTTTTTTTCTATTTCTAAAAACTGAAAAAAGTTATTTATTCACAGTACTTCATTTACAAGCTACAGATCCTTCAGCTTTGTTAAAATTTTAATTTCCAAAAAGTTGCTGCTGTTAACAACTTTTGCTGCTCCTCAAATTTATCAAATCAAAATGCAGCATCTATCAGACACAAAAGCTGACCTGTAGTGCTTTTTTGTGCACTGCACATAGGTTGGCTCTCTAGAGCTATTAGAAAGTTATTTTAACTTTTTAAGAGAAATATATATAACCATTTCAGATATAAAAACTAAAAAACAAGTCTCTTCAGTCTTAAAATGTAAAGCATTGAAGTAGAAATAGTTTTGAAAAGTTCTGTTTCTGCATTTTATCTCAGCTACACTACAATGAAGACACCTTTTAGGTATTTGTACAGCATAAAATATTTTGCTTATAAAAGTTAATTATCATGCAGAATTATTAATTATAAGTTTAACATGTGAATGAAGAGGACCATCCCATAAAACTAATTATGGCTGTAACATCCTGTAATCTATGCTTAATTTAGTTTAATTATCAGAGTGCACTAAGCTTGCACAGCATCTATAACTATAGCCACACTCTTTGCTGCTGTGCTACTATTATACACAGGTGCATGGAAGAATGGGCCAGCCTGCTGTTGGAGTGTACCTAAGGATAAATAATCTGCCATCACAAAGAGGGCCGAAACAGCATGGCCCTGCCGGCCTTCCCACACTCCCTGCAGAACTGGATCCATATAGCTCAGTGCAGCAGCCCGGATTAGACCCCACGTACCTTTGTGGAGGGAAAGATTATCCAGACCTCCCTGCATTCACTGACAGGGTTTAAGTCACTCTAGCGTGCCAGCAGCCACCCGTCACCTAATCGCACTCTCAAACTCCCTTTTTGTGTCGTTGAAATTAAGCAGCTTTTCTGCCGCTGCTCCTCAGAAGTGTGTGGACAGAGCAAAGGTTAGTGGTCAGTTATCAAACTAAAGGAAAGTATCCGCTCTACACTGAGATATTGGGAATAAATTTAGAATAAAAAGTTGAAGTTTCTGTTTGAAATGTGCAGAGAAATCCTGTTTGTTTCCCTCCAACACTAGATTAGGTGTGAAAGATGATGTTTAGGGGTAAAGTGTGAATATGTATGGATTGTGTTTAAATATTCTGGCAGCTAGTTGATCTGAATTTGGCTTAAAAGCACCCCATCCCTCATTCCCCCACATGCTGAGTGCCCAGAGGGCCTCTCTCCCCTGTCCTGTGGAGCTCTGTGCCCACTCAGCAAGTGCAGGCATATCCCACTTCCATCTGCCTATGACCTCACAGCCCCTGTTTGTTTAACCCCCTCTCTAAAAACTAACCTAATTATAGCCCTGTAGTACACGGATTCAGGAGATTCCCAGCGGATTTCACCACTTTGCGTCTACCTGTCACACGGAGGGCTCTCGCCATGGGCCACGTTGATCAGTCAGCCCTGTTTTTCACTCTCTCTCCTCAAATTATGTCAGAACATGTCCCGCCAGTTGCACATCTTGTGCGAGTACACAGGGGAGAAAAAAAAGGTGGTAAAAGCACAAGAGGTGTGCGCCAAGTGTCCCCGTTTACGTCAGTGTGATGAGTGGAAAAACTCATTACACAAATCTGGCTGACAGGAGGACGTTTGTGACATCACTAATTCACCTGCACCGACCGGCTGGGCAACTGTAGCCGGGGCACTCCTTCCACCCTCAAACCTTCCATTTAATCACAGTCTGCGATCTAGCAACTCCCCTGATGCGCAGATCTGAAATTGGCGTGGTTTGGGTGTAACAGATGAACGCCTCACTGCGGGTCAGGATTCCTGTGATAGATTCAGATTGCAGAGGGTTTTTTTGGCTGGTATCCTTGAATATGGGAGGGCCTGTCCATAACCTGTTTGAGGTTCTTGGATTGACAGCAGAGTGGTGTGTGAGTGGACGAGGCTGTTGAGGTACGGGGGTTGGGGACGGGGTTAATCTCCCTGAAATAGGGCAGATGTTGTTAACGAGCTCCTCTCAGGTCGACTCCCTGCGTGGGAAAATGGCATCAAATCCTCCTGGGGTCAGGGCTTTTGGGCTGACCCACTGAGAGCCATCCCTCTTCACTGCACCGTCCTCTCCATCGCTCTTCATTCACTGGCAGCACTCAGCAGAGACACTAGAAAAATCACATCTGACCGTCTTTGTAGTTCTAAGTACATCTGAGATTCACGTCCTTGCCTGAACTTATGTAGGCACCGATGAGGCTTGTTGCGTGATGTTAATGTCTCATTAATGATAACTGTGGATGGATCAGAGTCACTGACACAACCACAAAGAATGCTGAGTGGGAAATGCTTCAAAGACAAGCATGCCGCTGTTCAAGAAAACGCATCCGCCCAGCTGCAAGCTACTTGTTCTTGTCTCAGTAGAAAGTGAAATAGTTGCATTAAAGCCTTGCAGGCGCTGAAGACTAAACTAAAGTTAATATATGCAGAAAGACAAATAAAATTAACTAAATAATAAAGCAACAGGCTCTTCACACTCAGTGTTCTAGATAACAATTGATTCACTTTTCCACACTGACAATGAAAGCAAGAATGTGGGAGACAAAAATCTCAAAAATGTTTCATAAACTTATTTTTTCAAACTTTGCAATGCTAAAAAGTTTAAAAGTCATCAAAACATTCAAACTCTTGAGTTAGACCTTAAAGTTTTGGTTGGAACTGATTGAACAAAAGCAAGAAAAACCATCTGAAGAGCTGCAGGCTGACCTGGAACAATGTGGAGTGGTGGTTTCAGGCCGAGCCACACAACTCCCTCTGAAACCAGCAGACTTCAGCGGGCAAAGATCAAGGAGGACAGCTACTGAGGGCTCAAAAAGAAAGGCACAAACATGTTGGACTCATATTTGATGAGTTTTAATATAAAACAAAACCGTTTCTCAAGGGTAATGTTTGATAAACCTAATAAACGGAAGTAGAGATTTTAATTTATTAGATTAAAAACAGTTATTTTAATGTGTTTTTCCATCATGGAGAAGTAGAATTCTGATATTAATACCTGTATTGGTGCCGATATTGAAAAAATTCCACATCAGGTATCGGTTACAACGCACCATCTATAAGAGCAGATTTACATCATGCTGTATTTATTTTATATTCCTAATTGAAGTTTCTTAAACATTTGAAAGGTTTGTTGCGGTTTATTTTTACATGTTTGATCAACTGCACTGACTGAACAAATTAAAGTTGTGTGGTTTTTACACATTTGACCATGCTTGTGAAGCTGTTGGTGTATTTAAGTTTGCTGTACTGGTGCAGAATTATCTAATACATTTGTAATTCAGAACATTTATGTCTGTTTTTTTTTTTTTTCCTGTATCATATCGGTATCGGCCGTTACTCTATGAAACAGCTACACAACAACAGAGTGTCTTCAGTCAAAAACTTTAGATTTGTTGCAATGCAGACTCTTTGAAGAGACAGGGGTTACATAAATTACAGCAACATTTAATTTCCTTTTGCGATTAATAAACTGAATATGTACTGATATTTATATAACCATTCAATAAATTAAAATATTATTTAAAAGTTCTTTTATTTCTGGAGTGTATCACTAAGTTAAACACATTATTAATTACCCACAGATGGATATTTGAAAGCCTGTATTTCTGTTAATTATGATTTTCTGCTTATAGGTAATGGAAACATGACATTTAAAATGAAAATATTACATCAGACTATTAAAAAACATTTTCAATACAAAAATGTAGCCCTAATGAAAAGTATGTTTAATTCCTGCTTAGAGGTTGTCAATTTTCATAAGGTACTTTTCATGTGACAAATGAGATTTATTGGAATGCATAGTCTAAAAAGTGCGTTTATATTCCATGCTTTTTGGATTTCTTTTGGGAAAAACTTTTAAAGTTATAATTTGTGTTGCTCTTAAAATCCAAAATAAAGCAGGTTGAAATTCATGGTTGCAGCGTAACAAAATGTCAAAAAGTTCAATGGATGTGAATCCTTTTGGAAGTTATTTCAGATTTCTATCGAATGTTACACTCTGGTTAGAAAAATTATGAAACCACATTTTCAATTTCATCGAAACTTCAAAGTAACCCTCGAACAATGACACAAACTAAACGCTTTCGAGGAACTATGAAAGAATCTTTTATTTTATTGTAACATTTGGCTTAATGGAGGAGTCTGATGGCTATTTTGTTGTTTGACCCATGTACAGACTGAACATACTGTACACAACTTAGCTATGATGTGGCTTCTCCTCATCAATCACGCCCAGAATGGACACGTCTCTGTTTCATACCATGTCAGCGGTGCCTGCCTTCGGGTTTATCCCAGCTCAGCTTTTAATGCAAAGGTCATCCATTAAGGTGTTTGACTCTGAAGGCGTGTTTACTTTGCCACAGCAGGTGTGTGTGAATATGAGACTTGTCAAATATGAGTCAGGATTACCGTGGCTTTTGTCCCAAATTGAGCAAATACAAATCGCACGAACGGCTTGAAACGGGACGAATCTGATTTATTTTTTCTTTCTTTCTCTGGTTCCTCTGACATTTCTTCGGTTAGAGATCATCGAGCTTTTCTTGAACTTGTTTTAGCTTGTAATTGTGGTTGCGGAAAACCACAAAAGTGCACGCACTGGTAGTTTGCAGCAGGATTAAGCGACTTCTTTGCGAGTATGTCGTGATGACAAATAGATGGAAACATTTGGTTTTGATGTGAAACCAATTGACTCACTCTAGTGTGAAACATCTATCTGCTGCAGATGGTCTTTTTCTGCACTGCATGTTTGTCTATGAACACTCGAGCATGTAGAGCTGCTTGAAATTTACTAAGATATGGATTTTTTTTTACCCTTCCAGGGTGTCCTGTAAAAATTGGGCCAAGTGTATGTGAGCTGGTGTATGTGCTGTTCTTTAGGCATTATGAGGAGTGTATGGGACCTCTGTTAGACAATGCAGAGCTGAGGGGGCAAGGACTTAGGGGGGTAGCAAGGGGGGAGATTAGGCCTCTCATCTAGGCCACAGATATTGATTAGTGTATGCTGAGGACAGTGAAAGGGAACACGGATTGACAGATAAACAGTGGCCATGTGTGGTGACTGTAGTCCATCAGAGACCCTTGATCACATCTTACAGTTCATTCTGAAACATGTACCCACATCTGAAGCCAATTTGATGAAAATACGCTTTGTGACTTGAGAAAAAAATGTTCAGTCTGCGTTTGAATCTGAGAGAAGATTAATGTTTTTGGCCAAGTTTGGGGCACTTTTTTGAACTTTTGCCTGAGTGTTTGTGTGTGTGGGTGTGTGCATGCATGTGTGTGGTTTTTGGGGATCGTATCCCTGGGAACGTGGGGGGAGGTGGAAGACGCTCGGCTACGGGTCAGTCGTGACTGACTCTGTCACTTATTGATTAGTTGCCATGGAGAATTAGTCGGGCCATCTCTCTTGGAGGTGTGTCCCCAAGAGCCAGCGGCGGTGTCCAGATGAGCCTGTGGAGGCTTTGTACACTGGGGGTTCAGTGTGTGTGTGTTATAAACCCTCACTAATTCTCATCTTCCTCCATATTGTGACCTCATATTTTTATTAATACACTGACTTTGAATCCCGTTTCTACTGTTCCATGTTACAAAATCTCAGAGAGAAAAAGTGTTTCTGCACACACACACACCTCCTCCCAGGAGATCTGCAATAAAGAGGATTGTAAACAAATTGTCCAAAGTTATTGAGCTGTGAAATCCTCCTCATATCCCCTGGATTTGCCTGTTCCTGTGATCCCCAGTCATCTCTGTTTTTGTGCTTTTCCCTTCCAAGGTTTACGAAGGAAGAGGGAGATGGACGGAGAGGACGTCTTGGAGCCAGCAATCCACCTGGTGTTGCTTACGACTCTGACTGCACAGCAGGAGGAGACAGTGATGGCGCTGAACTTCACACCTAACATTCAGATTGAAAACAAAACAGGTAGAGAACAAGTTAGAAGACAAATTGAACTGTCAAAGATAAGGAGGCCTAAGAAAGACAGTGTTATTAATGTATAATTGTAATCCTTCTCTGCCTGTATCATTTCTTATAACTTCGGCTAAGATTTTTAAAATAAAAATCACTTAATTTATAATGGAAAACCTTGGAAATGGCAACAGATTAGAAAGATTTTAACATTGTCTTTCTTCAATGATGGTAAAAAGGATTGAAACAGTGACTAAGCACTGATTCTGAAAGTTCAGATTTTGATCTCAAACGCTGCTATTGCAACAAGACTCTTCATTAGTTATCACAGCATTTCATTAATGCAAATTAAAATGAATTAGTAAGTAGATCCACACCCAGTGCATTTTGATTTGCAAGATTTACAAACCAGAAATTAGCCAAAAACAGATTGTCCAAAATTAAAGCAATGGATGAACATAATTGGATAAATCTGTTATAGAGAAAAACATACTTAGGCTTAAAACCTAGTCTGAGCACATCTGGAGAAAACTGATGCTGTTTATTAAGAAGGATTTCTTAAGATTTATTTATTAAGAAGGGGAAGAGCTTCTTCCCCTGTCTGTATGCCTGTTTGCGTTTTTTATTTGTATTTGTGAATATTATCAGCTCCTTTAAAAAGACATAAAAATTAGATTAACACCATAATAACTGAAACCACAAAAAAAAAACGTAATACACTGAATAATCAATAAGTTCTATCAAAACCTTGAGGAAGCAAGTTGATGTCAGCCTAGCATGACTGCAGAAAAATCATCTCCATGTGA
>CAEGAG010103106.1:0-25474 GCA_903067065.1 Brachyrhaphis terrabensis | reverse complement strand
TTCTGTCTGCAAGCATGTCCGACTGTGAGGGACCACCCATGGGTAAGAGGAGCTGAAATGATTATTCTTCGGTGGTGTTCCTCTGCCTTCCCTCAGTGATATCTAGAAACAACCAATCAGCGCCAGGAGGCGGGTCTAAGCGCTGTCAATCACCACCGTAGAAGCTAATGCTAGTTAGCATAGCCAACAACGACGGTTGATAAACAGTTTTTCTGTAATGGTAAGTTGTTTCTCCCCCATTAGCACATTTAACAGCGAGTACATGAGATTGATGGACAGCGCTAATACCCGCCTCCTGGCTCTGATTGGTTGGTTTTGGTCTTGAGCGGTACGTTTCTTCACACGGCAATAGTAGCTCAGGGAAGAGGTGGAAGAGATCAATCTTCACAGATTATCTGTCTCACGACATGGTGACAGTTTTAACAAATATTTAAAAAAACATTTTTTTTTAATAAAAGTTACATACTGCATCTTTAAGTGAGAGCTTGAGAGAGAAAAATAAGCCTTTCTAATGTCTGGAAGTCTCACCAGCAGCAACAGTCACTTATAAGCTTTACCTTCTCTCTCTCCATCACTTACTGATGCCTTTTTTCCCTTCATCTTCTACCTCTACAGATGATTCCCTCTCCAGTAAATATGATCCTTTGATGTAGTTGGCCACACACGCATTCCTGTAATTGAGTCTGCTGCATGACTTGCTATCATCTGACCATCCCACTTTATCGGATACTACGATTTCCTGACGCATTTGCCAGGAAATTACATCAAGGCTGATAAAATCTAAACTGCTGAAACGGCCAGACGTCTGTCCTGCTTATTGCATTCATCCGTTTGGAAGCACTTCAAGGTTATGAAATAACTGTATGATATTAGCTTCACTTCAAAATCTTACCAAGTATTTTTGGTCTAGTTTCTAATGTAAATATCTTAAGACACTTGAAATAAGACAAAACTAAATTATAAGCAACTTTTCAGCAAGAAATGAGCTTGTTTTAAATCAATAGTTCCTTGATATTGATGAAAAAGTGCTACTAGTTCAATTACAACACGGGAAAATGTTTTAAGTTAAATAACCTGCCGGTGTAACTAGTATTTCTTTCAGCAAAATTAAGAAATTATTGACTTAACACAAGCTCATACATCTTGTTTAAAGGTTATATGTAAATTAGTTTTTGGCTTATTTAGAGTCTTTTGAGATATTTGCTGTAGAAATGAGACAAAAGTTACTCAGCAAGATTTTGTGTTTTTGCAATGTTGAAAACTACAAGGTCGTTTTTACATCTGTGTGTTTTATGCCATTGCCAACTAGAGGAATTTGAGATTAGATGTCATCTGTCTTGTCAACAGTTCAAACAGCATATATACCATTACCATGTTTACAGTTTTTATTCTCAGTTTTGTTTGACTTTGTAGCTTTGATGTATGACATGGAGAAATATGAAAGCATGAAAGGAGGAAAACTGCCAAGGAGTGATGAATGTTGCACACAGGATACCAAACTTGGGCATTATCGTCTAACACAATGACCACCCAAAAATAAAGCTCAGTTGATTCTAGTATTTGTTGGGGTTAGCAACTAAAACCACCTACGAATAACTTAAATCTGGTTATAATGGCCTATTTTAATAGTTCAAACACCAAATATGCCCTAAAGCTGCAGGATGTAACTTCTGCTAAAAATACTTCTTTTACATATTTGTTGAAACTGTCACTACATTATGCCAGTGGAGTATTCCTTCTCCCAGTGCTAACTATAAACAGATAATCATAGGCAGGAGCCTGGGTTTAGCACCGTCAATCATAATCTCCATAGCGTTCATGGTCAACTGCAGCTAGCCTAGCCTGCTGTGAATGCTAGCACTAGTTAGCATAACCGCCTATGACGAGGGTTAAGCTGTTTTCCTGTAACGTAATAACTCATAAGTGACTATCACAACATGGTGACAGTTTTAACAAATGTGCAAGAAAAACATATTCTTTATAAAAGTTACATACTGCAGCTTTGCTATGGATTAATACACACAGTGAAAACCGTTTTAGCACAGCCAAAGAAGCTAGCATCTACAGTCTGAAGGTACAGTTAGCCGATAGCATGTTCAGTAGCATCGGGTCTTGGTGTTTCAGCTTACCAAACTCGCTTTTTTTTTTAATATTTTGGATATGTTCTACCAAAATAGTAATAAAACGAGCTTATTCTATTCTAATTTTAAGAATAGAATGCTACAAATTCAAGAAGACCAGCAAATAAAGCTGATTCAGACTGATGTTTTGCAGCTGTTTAAAATAAGGTTTTCAGTGATAAATGTACATATTTTGTTAAATTGAAAATATTTGTTACAAAACAAAATATTTTTATTTTATTAGCCGTGTTTTTTAATCTCATACCAAGCAGGGCAACAAATACAGCAACTTTTAATTCCAGATATTTTATCAAACTTGGCTAAATACAACAATATTTTTACAGGCAGCAAAATTTAAATAATTTGACCCAAAAAGCTTTCATTTATTAAAGGAGATCAATTTCTGTACCCACTATGATTTGTTATTTTGATCTATGTTTCATCATATTATAAAATTTTTCTGCATATATAAATACTGCAGAAAAAGTCACATTAAAATAGTTTTTCATTTTTACAAGACAAAAATAAATTTATGGGCCCTTTGTACTTTCAACTTGTCGATGTTGGCCCCTATTCAAAAGATTTCAACTCCAGAAACTGGTTTTAGAGGAAAAAAAGGTTCCTGCAGCACATCTAATTTCCCACAGGGGGCAGTATTGTCATGTTTTCCATCTCCAGATCAAAATGATTGAAACATACAGAAACATAAAGGTGTGATGTAATGTAAGGACAAGGGATGAAAACAGACTAGAGGGTCAAAGCTACAGGATAAACGACTGAGAGCAGCGTGAAACAAAGACAGCAGCTCTGCTTCATCTTGATTTTGATTTAAAGGGGAGATATTATGCGAAATTCACATACTGCATGTTTTTGAACTTCCATTTGGTTCTTAATTGCTTCTGAAAACCAAATTGAGAGATAAAAGAAAAAAAACACCTAGCTGTTTTATGGCTATAAATTTATGTTTTTTTGGTTTGTGGAAAATGAGCTGTTTCTAAAACCTTCTGAATGTAACATTAAAAATCAGCAGGCACTTCCCTGTTACCTAGCAGCCCAAATGGAGCTCCAGCACATTTGGTCAGCTGGTTTTACCACTTTTTTCTGTACAATGGCTGCTAGAAAGGGAAAAAATGTTTTGTTGTTAACTTACCATCCAGAAACCACTTGCTGCATTCCTGTTGGTTGTGCAGGAAGCTCCACTTTTGCTTTTCAAAGACGTACAGTTGTATTACTGTGCGTCTGTTTGAAGTGCGAAGGTAAACGCTGAGTTTGGGGGTGTGGCCAGCAGCAGCTTCTTTGGATTTAAAGACGCCCTAAAACAACTCAAAATAAAACGGTGGAGTCTAAAATCTTCTTATCTAACAATGATTTTATGCAAAAAATTATTAAATGTTTTGTATAGACCTATTCTGTTCAAGGAAGCTTAATAGGTCACCTTTAAAGATAAATCAATGGAAGCAGAAGAGTTTTTCAGACTACACGTTTTTGAAATCTTTCTGTGTGAAAACAAACGTTTGTTCACAAACGGAGGTGATGATGTCATCCCTAAACATGCTAACCATGTTCTTCTGGATCAGAACAGGCCCATTGTCCTGCAGTGGAACTGAATGGGTTTATATTTCATGCACAGGTTTGTAGATAATCATATTTGCAACATGTGTTGGATGTTGCAGGAGTCTGGGGGGAAGGGCGTCCAAACATGGCTCCACATCAGATGTGATTAGACCTGAGAGAAGCAGCAGCAGCAGCACAGACTCCGTTCCCATTTCAGCGTTTTATAGCAGCTCTGATGTTATACATTAATTCATAACAGTCAACATCAACCTGCTGCCTTTTGCTGTTTTCTGGTGTTTTCTATAAAACACAGCAGTGGTTTTATTGAGTTTCATGATCTGCTGAATTATTGCCATCCTGGTCCACTTGGCCATCATTAACATATAGATTAGAAGAGGAGGAATCGCTGGTTTATAGCCACTCGTCTCCACTTCATCAGTAGGAAGTTTGAAACTGAGGCGGAAAGAGCTACCAAAGGTTGAGACAAAGCAATAAAGTCCAAAAAATATCATCTGACATCGAGTAACGGCGTTATGAACCGAGTGAAGCAACAGACTCTTACTCCGTCTGCTTCTCTTTTTCCACTGTTTTATACATACATACACTGCAAAAACACAACTTTTTACCAAGTATTTTTGGTCTGATTTTAGTGCAAATATTTCTGTCCACTTGCTATAAGATAAAACTAACTTATCATCAATAAATAGGAGGTTTTGTAAGTCAACAATTTCTTTAATATTGATGGAAATGTTATAAATGAAAGTGGAATTTGTACTTTTTTATTTTTTTATTTTTACTTTTTTATTCAATATTAAGGAATTATAACTTAAAAATGCTAAAATTTATTGCTGGAAAGTTCCTTGTAAGTTAGTTTTATCTTATTTCATGTGTACAGAAATATTTACACTAAAGTTAGACCAAAAATATTTGGTAAGATTTTTGGTTTTGCTTATATTATGTTAATTCAGGCCTTTTAGGTCTTTAAAATAATTTATTTGTTGTTCAATTCATCTATTCTTGGGGGAAAAAACTGTTAAAATTATTTATACCCTTCCTGCCTGTGAGGAGAGTACAAAAGTTTTCTCCAGCAGATTAAAATGTCAGCATTTGAGAAAGGTTTTCCAGTGTATTTATAAAGTAAAACTGACATTTAAAAAGTTATATTAAATTAAAGTCACGGTTTTAGCACTAACTATTTTATTTGGTGGTTTTTTTCCCCAAAAAAAATGTAATATACTTCCTGGTTTCACAGCTTTAAAAACTGCTGCTAAAATCAGTTAGGAGTTTGCAAACAATATTTGAAACTACAATTAGGCTAAGCATTGTTTATTTATTTTAGTTTGTTTATATATATATAACACCAAATAAAATAGGTATTGCTAAAAAATATATATATTTCGCTTTTTTAAGACTTTATAGTTGGTGTTTAGGTATTAATCTTCCAATAACACATAATTAACCAGTGATAGTTTCAAATTTATTTGTCAACTTTAAACATTTTTAATTAAGAAACATCGCAGGCTGCTAGCTGGCTGCGCTAGCGAATTTAAAACCGGGATTAACACGTTTTCTGAGCTTAGAAAGCACAACACAATTTAAAAAATAAATATTTTAATAATATAATATAGTAGAAACAGATGGTAAGAAAATGGGTCAAGGTAACAACTGTTTGTTCTCGTCTTTATTATAACTTTAGAGGAAATAGAAGCGTTTCATTCTCAGACATTAAGATGTTTCCGCCTCGTTTTCAGCAGAACTTCAGGATCCAGATCTTTTTGGATTGCTCTATGATCAGAGGAACTGCATTCCTAAAGAGTAAAGCAGTGTTACTGAGCCAGAGCTCGGTGGGGATAAATGAGGAACATCCAGATATTAGCTGCATCATTTTAAGAGCAGGAGTGGTGACCCAGTTTCCTCTGACTCATAACATCATCACTTGGCAGAGCTGCAGCGTGTGTGGCCCGCAGTCTGCAGCTGCTGCAGCTGCTGCTTTTTTCTCTGCAGCACCACAAAAAATCACTGCGTTTATAGCTTCAGGAAGGGATTGAAGCAGGCAAGTATAGAATAAAACATCCTGGGTTTGAATTCAGGATCTTTATTATTGAGTTTCAGCTTTTCTCTGATTCAGTCGCAGATTTTCTCTCTCTGCCTGAAACTGGGTCACATTTCCCCCATAAAATCCAGCAACGGTTTGTAGTAAAACACTTTGGGTCCTGCTGGTCTGTAGCAGAACGCCAGCCATCGCTGACGGTTTCTGTTGGTAATAATCCATAAATCACAGGGTTTGGGTTTTTATTCTGTCGTAAAATATAATCTGATCTGGTTCATTTTTATCTATTAGTATTCTGATTTACTCAGATTAGGGGTTTTAAAAAACGTCCAGATCTGATTTTAATTTGTTTTCTTGCTTTCTTTACAATATTTTTTCATAAATGGCAGAAAATGTTTTCAAAAAGTGGCTTTTATTTCATTCTTAAATGAGATGAACGACAGTTTTAGTGCCAAGTTAAGATAATTTTTTTGTTAATTTCAAGTATATGTTTGTAATATTAGCAGAATGAAGAAGCAACATCTTAAAATTACAAGATAAATGTTTTCAATGTGAAAAAATGTATTGCGATCTGTTGTGACCAGCTCAGTCCAAGTGGTTCTTTTAACAAAATAGAAAAATTAGTTTTTCACAGTCATTTTACATCCTGCTTCTCGTAATAACAATGTGAATTTGTTAAAGATGAAGTATTTCCTTATCTATAAAACTGATGTCAAAGCATAACTTCACAAAGTACTCAACATTCATAATTTAAATGTTTTAGTTTTCACATTATTTATTTTTCAAAACCTTATATTTGGTTGTAGAGTTGACCTAAATTCAAAGCAAGATGGCCGCCCTTATTGATCTGCTAACACGACTGAACATCTCAAAAAGCTTCATTCAGAGCTTTGGATAATAAATCTGTGCTGCTAAATTTGAATGCCAAAATCTTCCACACAAAAACACTGAAATGCTTCAGTGTTTTGGTTTTTTGTTTACTGTAAACTTTTATGCAAAATTCATATTTTGTAGTTTTTATGCTTCCATTCCTAAGACTTTCCTGCTGCTAATAACAGCTTGAAAAAGAAACCCACCCAGTTGTTTTATGTCAACTAGTTTTCTGTGTCTGGAAAATAATAACTGCCTTGTTACCTAGCAACGGCAGCAGAGCTCCAGCATGTTGGTCCGCTGGTTCTACCTCTGGAACAGAAAAAATGTTTTGTTGTTGACTTGCCATCCAGGAACCATTTGCTGCATTCTTGTTGGTTGTGCAGGAGGCTCCACTTCTGCTTTTCAAAGATGCATGGTTGTATAATTTCGCATCTTTTTGCAGCCATTTTCACTGCGAGTGCAAACGTTGGGTTGGGGTCGTGGCCAGCAGCAGCTTATTTGGATTTAAAGTGACAGAGACCCTAAAACAGCTCAGAATAGTCAGAACTGAGCAGAATAAAGTTGTATTATTTATGTAGCCCATAGACCTATCAGAACCTGTTCAAGGAAGAATGACGGGCCACCTTTAATTCTCTTTTTGTAATTTCTCAGTTTGACCTTTACGCGAAGAGAAATTAAACTTGACTTAAAAATTTGGCAATAATCTTATTTTCTATCCCAGAAAGTTCAGCAACAACAATTCCTCTTTTAGGAGTACTATTCCATTTAAATAATGTCTTACTTCAAAATATCCATGTCAGGTTTAACTATTAAAGTCCTTTCTGCTCTCTGAGGTTTTATTCACTTTTATTTTACTACTTTTGGCAGATTCTGTTAGTGATCACACTTGTTTGTGTTCTGGCACAAGCAGGTTGAAACGTATATTAAACCTTATGAATTTTAGCTGGCAGCTGTTCAATTCCTCTTTATTTAGTTAAAATGTTTATCAGAGTGTCTGTCCAACTTGTTTATGTAAAAGACTTCAGTGTTTCAGAGTTTAAAGGACTGATTTGGAGCCCAGGTTGGATGAATTCATGGTGTAACAGAACAAAGCAGACAAATAAGCAGGACAGGAACACAGATGGTGGCTGGATCACACCGAGGATTGACCCTTTGCCCCCCTCTGCTCTGGATTTGATTGTTCATAATCCCAACCCACCAACAGCCCAACTGATCATCTGCTGACGAAACGAATGTCAGCAGTTTCTTCTCTCATTTTAAAAAGAGAAATGTCTGGTGTGGCTGAATGTGACCTTCAGGAGCCACCGGGGAGCTGCAGCTTCAAAGCAGCAGGGAGTTTAGAAACACAAAACAAGGTCAGGCTGGAGTGGAAGCTGAAACTATGAAAATTATTACATTTATTGCGATTATAACTGATCTACTGACACAAAGTAGAGCATAACTGCGAAATGGAGAAAATAGTTTGTAACATTTTGTATGGTATCAACCTGAAAAGTGTGGCATGCATTTACTTTTAGTCCCACCACATAACGCAACGCTCCACTCTAATATACTTTGTTCTTGATTTTTACTAGAATTTAACTGGACTCAGAGGTCACAAACAACACCGTGAGAAATGAACAACAGCATAAAATATTTTCATACAGTAAGTATGTTTCCATTACAAATGTGCGCAAATCTTTGTTGCAGTACTGCTAATGTCGAAAGAGCACAATTTCGCAATTATCCAAATCAAAAGCAAAAACAAACTGTCGTCCTCCTACCGCTTCCTGTCATTTTCTTCAGAGTTTCTGCCAGTAGTAACATCCTCCTGTTGATCACATGACTCGTATGATTCCGTTGCAATTTTGCAAAATAAATCTATTTCAATACGGCTGAAAAACCACCTCACCCTAAATCTACAATAGTTTTATCAAAGAAATTTATGTTTGTTTATTTCAATTTGTGCAATTTTACGGTTAAGAGAAACGCAGTTATTGATGCCAGTCCCATTCATATGTCGTCTTGTTAGTCCAATCTCAAACCTTTTCCAGGTTTCCTCCCGTATTTCTCTCCATCCACCTTCCCATCAACTTCGGCACGATTTTATTTAGGAGTATCAGAGTTAGAGGGGTTTAATACAAAGAGATGCCACATTTGTAAGATATTCTTTTTAAAATGTTTTCTTCTCATCATTAATTTCTTATATTTTGTCTGGAATGCTTAAAAATGCTAGAAAACAACGTGCAGGGAACCTCATGATGAGCTTTTAATGACCAGTGGGTAATGTGGTGCAGAGTGCTGGGCCCGGTTCTCCGTCTGCCCCCTGCTGAGACGCAGGCGGGGCTCTGGGCCCCATGTGGGCGTCTGGTTTAAGGGATTGTGCTCCTCTCATGTGAGCAGTGGGGAAAAAAAGAGAGGCAGACACAAACAAAAGCCAGACCTGTCCCTAATCTGGATACCAAATCAGCTCCACAAAGAGATTTACAAAAATCCGAACCCCCTTCAGACAAAACCGCACAAGGCTCAAGAAATACAGGATGAAGGACAAAGGATGCACAGAGCTGAAAATTTCTACTTTATCTGCAGAAAACCTCAGATTTCAACGCTTTAGCACATCTTAGAGCTGATAGATGGAAAAAAAGCTTGGTGGATTTTTGCATAATTTAATTTAAAAACTGTCTGATTTCAAATTAAAAACAAGCAGCACTGCAAAAACACAAACTCTCACCAAGTATTTTTGGTCTAGTTTGTTGGACAAATATCTTATTATGCTTGAAATAAGACAGAAGTAACTTTTCAGCAAGAAATATGATCATGTTTTAAGTAAATAATTCTTGAATATTGACGAAAAATACACTTATTCCACTTATAACAACATATTTTCTATTTTATGGAAAAACATAAACAAGTTATTTCACTTGTTTATCAATATTAAGGAAGTAATTACTTAAACAAGCTCATATCTTTCTGAAAAGCTGCTTATTGGTTAGTTTTGTTTTATTTCAAGTGTAATAAGATATTTGCACCAGAAGCTAGACCATAAATATTTGGTAAGATTTTGTGTTTTTGCAGTGAAAAATTAATGTTGCATAATAGGTTCCATTTAACATTTCCCCCATGTTATAAGTGAAATAACTGGTACTTTCTGATCAATATTAAGGAATTATTGACTCTAAATGATTAATTAATTTAAGTTTATTTGATAGGGACAGACACATCAATAGACAAACTGAACAAAACAGCAGTCCCATGTGTATATAATAATCTCCTATTTGTTGTGTCTGACGTGTCTTTGTTTTTTTATGACACTGCTGAATAAATTAATCCTTTATCTGAAGCTGAAGTTATTTTTTAAGTTGGTTTTATCTAATTTCTAGATATTTGCAGACTAAAAATCCTTGATGTTTTTGCAGTGTAATGCACCCTGATTCTGAAAATTCAACATATATTAAGGTTCTTGTGATCAGACGAACCGTTTGCTCTACAAAGACCAAATTGTTCCCTGGCGTAATCCCGGCTGCGACCGAGCTTAGCGCGTCGCCTGATGCTTGATGCTGTTGCATAATGAGCGAGTTCTCCTGCGGGACACGGAGGCGGTCAGTGATTCAGATGAGGATCTGGCAGTGACCCGTTCATCTCTTTAGGGGTCAAACCGACGAGCGGCTACCTGCCCAGGAGGAAACGACGCGCTGCTGTTTTTAGAGAGTCTCTGCCTCTGTGTGACTCCGTCTTGTGATCTGAGGAGAAAATGGGGGAAGTGTTTCAGCATGAATGTAGGCCACAGATTCTATTTTCCTCAGGCTTCTTATTCTTTTCCCCTTCAAGCCTATAAATAATGCAAAGCGTTTCCTCCTCTTGAGCACATACAAAAACTCTTACCCCCCGTTTGAAGAAGAGCACAAATTACCCCCTTTATTCCTGCAGGGTTTCCCTCCTGAAACTCCCACCTCACTTTTTAATTTGGGTTTTCCTCCTGCTCATTTGCTCCTCCAGTTGCCCCCTCTTGTCCTTGTTTTCGGGCCGGTCTGCAGCGGGGCAGATAACGCAGACAGAGCGATAATCGTGTTGAGCCACAGCAGAAACACTTGGCTGTCGCTTTAGGAGATTTGTGATGTCGGTCTGTTTCTTCCCATGTGACTTCATGGCGTAGAGAAAGAGGAAAGGCTTTGATTCTCCCTCCGAGTCAGAATGAAGCTCAGCTTTTAGATTTCAGCCGTTACCGGAGGTCAATCAATCAATCAAGTTTATTAGTAAAGCACATTTCAGCAACAGAAACATTAAACAGTGGAACCAGTAGTGAACATTTTCACTGCAAAATTACAAAATATCTGTTTGTTATAAATGTATTCTGCAGATCCTGCTGCCGCTTTTTCTGCACGCTTGGTTTAAAGTTTTTTCTATAACCTTTCAGTATAGATCACAGATGTAGTTTTTGATGTGCTGGATTTGTATAAAGCTGAGAACTGCAAAATCGTATCAAGTATGTTTGGTCTAGATTATGGTGCAAATATCTTGGTACACTTAAAATAAGACAAAACTAACTTCTAACTTCTAACTGCTGAAAAGTTAACTTATAAGTAACTTTTCAGCAAAAAAAAAAATAGGAGTTTGCTTTATGTAAATTATTCCTTAATATTGATGAAAAAGTTCTAGTTCCACTGCCAGATTATTTCTCTTTAAACATGGAGAAATTTTACTCAATCAATCAATCAATCAATCATGTTTATTCATTTAGCAACAAGGCAAAGTGTTTTACATCATAGTAAACAACTGAAACTTTGTTTTGCCAAGTGTCATTTTGGGGACCAGAATCCTGGTCAATGTTTCATTTATTATGATTTAAGAGCAACATTGTTCTGGTGGATTTTAGCCTAGATTTACAGGAATTCTGTGTTTCTGCTGATTTGTAGTTTTATTCCAGATTTCTGGTGCATAGAAGCTGAATGCAGCTTCTTGGTGTTCGGTTCTGGTTCTGGAGAGTTCAAGCGGGGACTTGTCTGGTTTCGCACGTCACTTGTGAAAAAATTAGACCTGTTTGCATTAAAAGTTGCTCTAATATTAAAATTTTCACATTAGCTTTACTTTTCAGTTTTCCTTTCTAGTTCTATCCTTTTAGTTTTCTGTGATTAAGTCAAAATGTTGACTTTTTATCTCATAATTATGACTATAAATGTTTAGATTATAATTGTTTAATCTCATAGTTATGACTTAGAAAGTCAAAAATAAAGCTTTCTCAAAATTGTGCTTATATTACATAATTATGACTTTGAAAGTCAAAACTATCACTTTGGATCTCATAATTATGACTTTCAACATCCACATTAAGGCTTTTTCTCTCTTAGTTATGACGATGACAGTCAAACAAACGACTTTCTCTCAAAATTGTCTTTCTATCTCATTATTATTACTTTGTAAGTCAAAATTTGGTTTTATTTTATCACATAATTATGACCACATGTGTTTAGATTATGATTTTTTTTAATCTCCTAATTTTGACTGAAAGTCGTAATTGTGAATGTATCTCAAAATTATGTCTTCATATGTCATAATTATAACTTTGAAAGTCATAATTATAGCTTTTTATCTCAAAATTATGTCTTTTTTACTTTAAAAGTCTAATTATAACTTCCTTTCGGGCTTTTATTTTTTCTTTCATGGCGGAAATAGTCTTTCTTAGTAACGCTTTCAGCATTTTTAAAACTGTTTCATCCTTCATCCAAGGGGCGGGGCTGATCTCACAAGCCACGCCCCCTTTGCCCTGACTCGTCCTCTCCGTGTGACAGTGGGGGCTGTCCCGAGCATTATCTAAACACCCACAGAGCTACTGACACACACACACACACCAACAGAGCTCCCTCTTTTTAAGCTGTTTCATTTTTTATATCGGAAGGACCGGAGGAAGCTGCAGACATTCATCCATCCCTCTGGTTTGCTCCTCCCGCTGCAACTCCGGAGTTTTACTGGGAGGAAAAACAAGTTAACATGACGGAATGGGAGTGAATGGGTTGCCAGGGAGCCTGAACCGAGCGGAGTGAATGGAGGCAACAGCAAACTAAACTGAGAATGGAGGACGGCTTTTCCAGCTACAGCAGCCTGTATGACACCTCGTCCCTGCTCCAGTTCTGCAACGGTAAAATGAAACTAACTCATCCCTCTTGCCGTGTTTTCCCGAACAGCTGACCGGGAGTGTGTCATGCTGAGCTGCAGCAGAGTTTAGCAGCAGCTCCAGTTTTACACAGCGCAGACCACTTTAGGGGATTTGGAGCTGAAAGTCATGCTGCAGGAGGAATTAAAGCCAGAAAAATGTCAACGTTGTGTCAGAGTGAGTCAGCTGCAGCCAGGAGAGGCGATAAACAAAGACAGCGTTTCAGTTTCATGTCCAGATGAAAACGTGTTTGGATGAGGTTTCCCCCTTTATTTCAGCAGGAGAAAACATCTGCAACATGAGTGTTGTCTGAGCTGCTGGGAAGGAGAAATGATGTGTTTGAGGAGGGGTGAGTCAGGAGGACAGGATGACACATCAGTTTAGAGATTTATTTCTATTAAGCCCTCCTCTGTTTACCTTCAAAGTGTTTACACCAAACTGCGTTCAGATTGGTAACATTATGCCTTTCTGCGTGGTTTCTCTACAGTTAATGGCTCTCCATCCAGGGTGGCATGCCCTGGGGAGTCAACAAGAAAACAAATATCAGGTTTTAATTTTTAATTTTCATACCTGATAGTCTGATAGACTCGCTTCCTCTGGAGGAAACGAGACAAAAACTTCTGAAGAAGACATGAATGCAACTTTCTGTTTGATAAAATGGAAACAAAAATGGAGTGGCATCAGATTTTAGCGGTGCTAGGTTTTCGCTTTGGTCTGGTAAAAGACTATGACCCATTTTTCCAGCTAGCGCTAGATAAGCATGTTTGTTTTGGTTGTGATTACCCAGAATGCCCTGCGTTAAAGTCCACTTCCTGCTTTTGGAGTGGACTTCAGTCCCTACAGGTGAGGAGGGGAACAGGTTCTCAAATAGTTTGGTCCTTTTGACACAGTGCAGTATGAAAGAAAACTGCAACAGCTGAAAATGTACCAAATGTTGCAACTTTGGTTCCCAATCTAACCGAATCTACCTGACTGTCAGGTGTGAAAACAACCCAAGTGTGTTCAGTTATTTGTAAGGACAGGCGACATTTGTTCAGGATCTTGCAAACAGACAGTAAGAGCCAAACAAAGGGGATTAGACCGAACACAATGACCGAGCTAACATGCTTGGGCTTCTCCTAAAGTAGTAACAGAATATTAATTAAACATTTCTCCACTTTTTCAAAAAGTTCCTCTTATTCCTCTTAAGTTTCTCGTCATCTTTATTTAACGGTAAACGTAAGAATGCTCTGAATGCGATCATGCCGCCGCAGCTTGTCATCGTGAGTCGCCTTGGCTGTCGTTTACTGTTCATGAAAAAATCAATGGCGTTTTCTGAGCTGTGTAAGCACTTTTGCTGCTGATGAGGAGGAAGGGGAGAGCAGCGCCTCTCTAAAGCAAACGAAGGATGAGGAATTACAGAGAGGCGACTGCTTCGCAGGTCCACTTCAGGCCTGCAGTTATTCAGGTGTTCCCATGAATAACTGATGAAGTGAAGCTGGTTAAAAGGGTTTTGGACACAAAGAAAGAAGCTGCACAGAGATAGACAGACAAATATTCAATCCATTTGGATTTATTCATCCTGAAAACTTTAAATCCGTTCAGAGCAAACTGAAAAAGTAAAGTGGATCTGTTTTCTTTCCTTGTGATGAGTAAAACGACAGTGACAGCAGAGGTGTGCGTTAGTTTGACAGACCTGAAAAACAGGTGTGGTGGCGTGCTCCACGTTACGGAGCCTTCACCAGATTCCCTGAGGATACGAGTGTCACTTCGAACCCTTAAAAATAAAAATGCAGCAGCTGGAGGTTCTCTGGTTGATGCGTTATGTTGTTGAAGCATTTGAAAAACTTTGTCTTGCTGCATTTATCTCAGTGTGATTTCACACTTCGAAACTGTTTTTGTGTCTTATCAGACAGCAATCAGTTGTTAACAATACAAATGATTTTCAATTACTAATAATACTTGTAGTAAGAAATAACAATTCAATCTAAAAATTTAAATATTTTTGCTTACTTCTACATAACTTTAAAGCTAAATAACATTCATGTCAGCACAACCACAAAACAAAGGAAAACAAAAGGTTAGTGCTAAGAGCTCTAGCTTGATGCTAACGTCTATAGAAATTCCCATTCATTGCTAATAATTAGCTGCAGCACTATAATAAACTTAAGTGCCCCTCACAGTTTTGTACCTTTATTTTTGTTTCATTGGCGTCCAAAGACAAGATGCCGAAGAAAAATAACAAAAGTAGCACTACTTGAACATGTTTTTACTCAAGTAAAAGTAAAAAGTAGCAATTCAAGAAATCACTCAAGTAAAAAGTCTAGTAATTGATCAAATTATCAATCATTTAATATTTAAAATAACCTCATCAGACAGACCAAATCATGCAGTTGAGAGGAAATGTTGGTATTTTAAGAATCAAAACGACAATAATTTATATAAGTAACAAAATCGAGTAAAACAAAATTTTTCCAAATCTGTTTCTTTCAGTAAAAAAACTTATGAAACTTTAACAAAAACTGCAGGTGTGTGTCTGGTGAATTTTGGTTAAAACAAGTTTGTTTTTCATTCAGTGGGTAGAAAGTCCAGAAATATTATTCAAGTAAAAGTAAAAATACTCTGAAAAGTACATTTCTTTCAAAAAGTTCCTCAAGTACATGTAATAGAGTAAATGTAAAGTAATAGAGTAAATTAAAACCCAAATAATTTTTTAGTTTGTTACTCCTGTGAGGTTAAAATCAATAGCCATCATAACACTGTAAGCTAATTACAAATGATGCCAATAATAGTAGGTATGTTTCTCACATCGCGTTGCCTTGTAATAACGAAGCATCTGGTGTTGACATGTTGTTAAGGGGGGCCCCAAATTAAAATCCGCTTAGGGGCGCAAAAAGGCTTGGGCCGGCCCTGCCTCTACATTCCTGCTCCCAAATGAAAACGCTCGTCTTCACAGAAGAACTTGTGTTTTGCTCCAACAGACTGCCTTACCAGGGGCGCACACATCTACTGTGTTTATCCTGAAGGCCCAACTGACATCATCGTTCTCTGCTCCAGCCGTCCAAATCCACTCAGAGCAGAGGCGAATGATGTCATTCACTCCCCTCTTTCGCTGCCCCTCTCGTGCCTCGTGAGTTGTCGAGCATCCAACCAGACTAATGTTCTGAGAGCGGGTCAGCTAAACTACAGAAAACATGAGCAGGCTGCACGCTTTGTCCTCTGGTGGTCAGAATAAATGAAAATTAGCCCTTTTACAACCTCAGACACATGTTTCTGAGGTTGTAACGGGGCTAATTTTCATCTGGCTGACTGCAACTGATGGAGGAAGTAAACCCTTTAAATAGGCCTTTCTCTGGGAAATCAGATTTAGAACAAGCTGCTTCTGGAGAAGATCAGAAATTTAACTGTGTTAGTTTAAGGTTTGTAGCTGCTAATGATGATGGAGTTTATTTGTAATTGCTTTCACAGATGACTTGATGTGTGTTGGTTCATTTTAAGGGGAAGAAAGTGACCGCTTTTAGCTCCCATTGAATAATCTGACGGTTGTTTCCTGTTTTGTCTGAAAGCTCACGACGGCCAGCTATTTCCCCAAGCCCAAAATAGCTGAGTTTACATTGTCCCTGTTATGAGGCACACAGATGAGAGTAAAAATATAAACCCTGTAGTCAAACCAGAAGAGAGCAATCAGCCCCAATCACAGCAAATTCTCATTCAGTGGATTCTTAAATGGCTTTAATCAACATAAAATTTCAATTTGACCTTTTTTATGGAGGATTTTTCAGTTATACCAGCTGCATTTTATTTTTACTACCAAACACCTACGGAAAATCATTAACCAGCTGGATGTTTGTCCCCAATAAAAATAAAATAAAATAATTTTAAATCTAAGTCTGACAGAAGTATGAATAATTCTGAGCATAAACATACAAAACCTCTGCTTCAAATTCATCAGATAACATGCGTAGAAGCAACCGATGGTGTTTATGTTGTTCACAGGGGATCTAATAAACAACACAACCTATTATTGAAAACTCATATTTTGCACTTTTTTTTTTTTTTCCTTTTGACGATGTTTTTCAGTGTGTGGAAAATGAACCGCTTCAAAACTTCTCAAAAGTTAAGTCACAAGCCACTGGCACTGCACCGTTACCAAGCAACCCAAGGGGAATTCCGAACGTCACCTAGCAACCCAAGGGGAATTCCGAACGTCACCTAGCAACCCAAGGGGAATTCCGAACGTTACCTAGCAACCCAAGCAGAGCTCCACCATGTTTGGTCAGCTAGTTTTACCGCCCTATGATGTTCATTAGAATTTAAAATGTATTGATCTTTGAGTAGGTGTTCTTGCATTACTACCATTATATTACTTGAATTGGTCTGAAAATAACAACATTATTGTTTATCACAATAACTTCTGGGACAATTTATTGTCCAGCAAAATTTGCTGTCATGACAGGCTTAGCTGTATGTGCTATACAATGGTTGCTGGAAAAGACAAATGTTTTGTAGTTGACTTACCATCCAGAAACCTTTTGCTACATTCTTGTTGGTTGTATAGGAGGCTCCACTTCTGCTTTTCAAAGATGTCGGGTTGTATAATTACGAACCTATTTGCAGCCATTTTCATGCGCCAGTGCAAACGTTGAATTGGGGGGCGTGGCCAGCAGCAGCTTATTTGGATTTAAAGTGACAAGACATCCTAAAACACCTCAAAATGATCAGAACTGAGCTGAATAAAATCTCATTATCTAAGAATAATTAAGTTCAAAAAATTTAATGAACATACCACAGACCTTACCTGTTTAAGGAAGCGTAACAGGCCACCTTTAAGAATGACTTCTGTTTTTTTTTACCACATCTTTGTGCTCCATGTTCAAACTCACGTCAGGATTAAGGAATCATGGATAAAAAGCTGCGATGTGAGATCATGAATGAAGAAGGTAGGGATTAATTAGTGAAAGTACAGCTGGACTGAGCAGATGTGAAGGGTGCGGTGGGAGTTTAATAAAGACTGAAGCTGCTTTGATGCTTGTTGGAGATATTTTTGAAGCACATCAGAGGTGACAGGACTTCATCTAGCCTCCGTCTCTTCTTCTCCGAGGATCTGCGTCTAGAGAAGTCTTTGTCTGAACTCTGACTGATGACGGCACGTGGGGAAGAATTAGGATCAAAGCCTGCCAAGGATGAGGGAAATTGTAGTGTTTATTGTTACAGTCGCGCTGGACGATATGACTGAATAACTTATCACAATATCAGCGTTTCATATCAGTCGACATCGTTAATCGTTGATTCGTTTTTTGGCTTTAAATATGTGAAATTCTTTCCTCTTTCATCCAGTTTTCACTCAGCGCCGTTGTTTTATTTCATTTTTAAGCAGTTATGAGGAAAAGTGGTGGAACTTTAAACTGCTGCTGTGTCAGTTGCTCAACGGAACTCGTTGCTAGGTAACCGAGCTTGAAACTGCTGCCCAGCAGGTTGTTGCTAGGCAACCAAAGAGCGTGAGAGTGAGTTGATTCCAGATTTCAGGGTCAGAGTTCAGTAGATATTCCATATGTTGAATATTTTATCAGATGTTTTATCTATTGAGATTGATTGATGTATTTTGTTATTGATTTATTATCCAGCTCTTTGTTAGACCGTTTTTTTTTTAAATCTTAATCTATCTCTCCTCTTCTGCTTTTTACCTTTCTCCTGATTAAATCAGTCAAATTCAAAAATACTCTATTGATCCCAAATTGAAATTAAATGTTGTTATAGCTCATTTTAATTCAAATTCTTTAAAGAGTTATTGTAGATAGTAATGGTTGTTGTTTACATGTTGTCCATGTAAACACCAGTCTATTTACACCAGTGGACTCTAAAAAAACTGCTTCAAAACATTAGGAAATGATGTAAAACACCACTAATCTGTATCTACATGTTTCAGTGGATCGGTCTAATAAATATCGACCTGAACAGGATAACTTATCTGGTCCTGCTGATTCGTTTAAAGGCTCACATTGATTTCCAATATCAGCCAGTGAGACGGCTCACCTCGTTCTTTTCGTCTCAAACCGGATCCAGCTGCGTCTCTTCAATGTTTAAATTCTGCTCTGCTTTATTCTGCAGTTTGCCCCTTTATCCTCACATCTGACTCTCTCACGGTGGATTTCAGAGCGCTCTTCTGTTTTTCTTTTTAATTTTTAATCTGCAGCCAGTCAGATATTGAGCTGGGCGATTTGGGCCGCCCTGCCCCCAACCATCCAGCGCCTTATCTCCCTCCGTTTTCTCTCACTTTCCCCCTGATAAGGTTTGCTCAGCACTTTTACTTCAGTGCCGCTAAATAGTGAACCATTTGTAGTGAAATTATACACAGACCGGCAGCTTGTGCTCATTAAATGTGTGCAGTGAGACCCACCTATTTCATAAGATCCTGATAAGATCTTTTTAGATTTTATGCATTTTAATTTATGCAAATAAACGTTTTCATCTTCAATTAATGAATGTTTTTCTCAAAAATAGTCACAAAGATAAGATGCAGAAGAAACTAATAGAAGCATTAAGAGATAAAAAAAAAAAGAACCTGAATAAGAATTACTTTTGATTGTCAAACTACTAACGTGTGGTTTAAAAAACCATATAACTCAATAATATCAACATTGAAATAGCAATCATGATCATATATATTTGTATTAGTTTGATCTGTTTTGTAAAGTACCTTTAAATAAATAAACAGAGCCGAATTAAATTAAATTATGTCATAAAAATCTGAAGAATACCTGCTAATCAAAATAGATGAAGGGAAGAAAAAACAATGACTCGAGTAAAGAGCCTTGAGGAACTCCACTAAGGAGAGTTAAAAGAGACAAAACAGTGATAATAACTGAATATTTCTTACAGGTATGACTGTAAAAAGTATTTTAAATGCAAAATTAAAAGTAACTCCACATAAAATGCTTTTTAGTCATCAAGTTGACAGATACTGATGTAAGTGCAATATTAGAAGCAGCTGTTGCTCAGGTTGAAGGGTGCAAATCTCTTTAAGGCAATGCTTTGCTTAAAATCTGCAGGAAAAATAATATGTAAGAACCATGAAAATGTGCTAATAGGTCTGCTGTCAGCTTCTGCTGAAATATTTAATTTTTGTCGAAATGCGTTAAAATGCTCTCATTTTATCCTGTTAAAAGCAGGCCAGGATCAAGCATTCATTTGAAGAAACTATTACTTCTAAAAATACTTTGTAGTGCTTCTCAAAGCATTTCTGTCTTTCTGCTACGCAGCTGTTATCGTGTTTGGTTTGGTTGTCTTAAATAAATTAAAAATAGATTTTCTCTGCACATTAAAAGCTGTCAAGAACACACTCTTCCTGCACACTCTTCCTCTCTCGTCTTTATCTGCACTGACACACATTCAGGCAGCCTCATCTTGTGACCTACTAAAACAATCAGGCATGTAAAGCAGCACTGTTTCAAGTCCTGGGCTATAAATATATTTATACACATACATGTACAGCTCTGGAAAAAACTAAGAGCCCACTGCACTGAACCGCATTGAAAACATTTAGGTTTTTCCACCAAATATTGATTTCTGAACTCTTCCTGAGTTAAAACATTAGTATTGTTGTTTCTAAATAAATATAAAGTTGTTTTCTTTGCATTATTTCAGATCTGAAAGCACTGCATCTTTTTATTTTGACCATTTCTCATTTTCTGCGAATAAATATTAAATTTTTGCTTGGAATTTCAGAAACATGTTGTCAGTAGTTCATAGAATAAAAGAATAATGTTAACTTTACTCAAACATAAACCTTTACAGAGTAAAATCAGTGAAACTGATCATTTTAAGTGGTCTCTTAATTTTTTCCAGAGCTGACACTTCTCCTGTATTAAATATATTGCATATATTGTCTATTAAATAACTTATTAAAGCATTTATTTATTTCATGTTATCTTTAATTAATGGTTTAATAGCGTATTTATTTATCCAATTGTTTCACTTCTACTTCTCCATGGGGTTCCTCAAGGTTCTGTACTCGAGTCATGTATTTTTTCCCTTAATATACTTTGATTAGCAGATTTTATTTTGTCTTTTATGACGTGATTTAATTTGCTTGGCTCCAGAAGCTCTACTTACATACACTGCAAAACGGATCTCACTATATTTACACGATAAAATTGTGGCAACTAATTTTTAGCGTAATTTAGAGATTTTTATTTTACAGTGTATAAAAGTAGAGCTTCTGGAGCTGAACACTAAGAAAGTTATGCGCCTTATTTGTGCTGGAGAATTTGCATAAATGTGCTTCTGCATTTTGAGGTTCTTTGTGTGTGTGGGTGTGTGTTTACCTATCATCACAAGGTCAGGAGATGAGACTCACAGGCTTCACAGGACCTTGGATTGTCACAGATGTTTAAAAATACCTCAGCAGAGCAGAAACAGATCAGAAAGTGGCTCTGCTCCGTTTTGAGCGCGCTCAGCAGAGCGTGGATGTTACCTGCGGGGGGAGGCCACTGGTAATAAATCAAACGAGTCAGCGCAACCCGCTGCAGGAGATGCCATTATTTTTTTAGCTGCTACATCATCAAAGAACTGAGAGGCAAGAAATTATGAACAGTTAAACCAAAAAACAGCAACTTATTGCCAAAAACATAATTGGGTGCTTATTTTTTTTGTTTTGCGCTGTTTTTAGAAGCAGTAAACTGGAGTTATAATAGTTTTGGGTTTTTCGATATAATTTAGTTATATTTCATTGCGATTTTGTGTCTAATTCTGTTAGAGTGTGTTTGCTAGTTATTACTATTTAAATATTTAGTTTTAGTTTTGCATACAGGTGCAGAATTAATAAATGTCAAAGTATCGTGTTGTGGTTATGTGTACGTATATTGTGTAATGAATAGTCAACAGAAGACGCCATTTTCAAGAAATGTATTCAATTATTATTGAATAAAAAACTGACTTGTGTTCTATCACAACTTTTGCTGTCGCCAATTTGCAAACTAGTGGAGTATGAAGGACCGTAAACCAAAAATTCCCCCTCATCCTACAACGCCAAAACGTTTTATCAAAAAATGTGAGGATTTTTGAAATTGCTGTTTCCGTTAAGCAAATTTATTTTTATTATTTCAGTGTGCACAATTTTATGTTAAATGTTTAAACACAGAAACAGGCTTTCATTCTCTTATCACATTTATTTTGATGAGGACATAATTTATTTCTCAGATTGCTTCATGTTGTCAAACAGCAAATTATTTCTTAATTTTAAAGTTTTTGGAAAATTAAAACTTTTTAAATTTTTTCAGTTCTCTCAGATTTAATAAAGCAGCAGTTTGGATATTAGCATTTGAAAACTTCAACATGTATTTACTCAGGTTGTTATTTTGACGATCTAAACTTCTTGGTGTTGCCAAAAAGCAAAAACAGAAGAAATCAGTTTTTCCAAAGCTCTGGACATCTACAAATTAATCACCAAACCTTTTACAATCAGCTCAGGATTAATTCGTTAGCTGAGTGTGTCAGCATGTTGGTTCCTACATCATCAAGTTGTCTGCGTCTCATTTCCAAACCGTGTCTGGTTGCGATGTTAACAAATATAATTTACCTCTTGGTGCCTGCTGTGCAGCCTGCACAGATCACGCTGCAGCCTAATTGATGTCCTACATTTGCTTTTACTGGGGGAAGTGCGGGGAAAACCCTGTGATTGAAGTGTGCATCCCCCCTCTGCATGCACCCAGCCGGAGCAGAGAACCCCATTAGAAATCCCATCAAAAATTGATTCGTCAGACCACAGGTGCAGACATGAGAGGAAGAAAGAGATTTGCATTTATTTATTCTTTTTTTTTTTTTTGGTTTGGTTTGAACTGACACGACATTTTTTGTTGCTGAATATCTTTTTTTTTTCTCTTGTTTTGTTTAATTCAGTTTCAACTAAAATATAAGCAGTAAAAACAGACAAAGCAGAGATTTAAAACTGGATTATGAGTTCAATCATTTTAAGCATATTTATATTTTATAACTAAATCTTGATTTTATTTTTTGAAGATTCTAATTGGTGCACCCTTAGTTTGTTTCTGTCTTTTAATCCACTTCTAATATTGTATAAAAAGGCTTAAGTGGTTAAATGAAAAATCTGGTGAATATGTCATGTTTTAAATCCAATTAATCATTGGGATAATCGATAAATTGATTACTAAAATAATCGTTAGTTGCAGCCCTAACATGATGCAAGACAAACAGCCTGGGTATTTAAATGGGAAGCAGAATAATAGAGAATACTGAGTTCACTGAGGATTGCTACTGTAAAGACCAAATTAAATGAATATCCACTGCAGAGTAACTGTATCTGGTAGTGTTGGTGTTCGCTGGTTCTATTTTTACTGTATGGAAATCATGTTTTCTGTGACGGCAGTGTTTCGGGATGGAACATCAGCATATCCACGCTCTCCCTCGCTCTGGACGGACCTCCTGTTCCTTCCTGGCTGTTTGTTGCTGAGGACAAAGGCCTGTTTTATGTGAGGAAAGGTTGAGACTGAGAGCGAGGCTTGTGTCAGAGCCTGGAGCTGCTGCCAGCCGTGACTCAGTACATCTGTGGTCCGTTTGGGTTCGGAAAGTCTCACTAATGAAGAGGATTTCTGGTTCCAGCTGTTTGTCACGCCGTTGTTGATTCAGATGGTGGCAGGGGATTTATGTGAAAATTAGATATTGTTGTTTTTGCAGATCTGCTTTGTCACTCAGAAAACTGAGGTTTATTTTGATGGGAGGGAAAAGGACTAAATCATAGGAGTTGAAGTGTTTTTATACCCGATTGTCCATTTCGATCGGGGAGCAAAATTACAACATGTTACATTTTCAGCTGCTGTGGTTTGCTTTCACACTGCAATGTGTCAGACCTGTTCCCCTCCTCGCCTGTGGTGGCGCTGCACCAAGAACTTCAGAAGGAAATGACATGAAAACCTCTGAAGAAGACACTGAGCACAACTTCTTTCTACAAAATCTGAACAAATATGGACTCGTGTCAGATTGCAGCGGTGGTAGGATTTCTTTTTTGTTGCTTATAAATCACTACAAGCAATTTCTCCCACTAGCGAGTTTGTTTTTACCCATAATGCCCTGCTCTGTAGTCCACTTCCTGCTTTTAGACCACCTGGTGTTCACATATGCATTTGAACAGTACTAGAGTTCACTTGAACTGAACCGAGTTTGTAGGCGGACCAGAATTAGCTTTTTTTTGGGCTGAATCAGATTTGATTCATTCATGAACTAGAGTTTGATTAAAATATACTAAACGGGGCTGGTGGGAATCCACCTCAAACTCATGTTAACGTTTCCAGCTTCTGAAATATCCATCATCTGTGCTGGGTAGAGGGTGGACTGGTGCCAGTATCCAGCTGTCATTCGATGAGAGTATAAACCCTTAATAAGCTGCCTGTCCATCACACAGAGACAAACAGGACAAACACACACTTTTATTCACACATTCTCACTCCTAAGTGCATTTTAGAGAGAGCAGTTAGCTTAGCATGTTTTGGACTGTGGCCAGGATTCCAGCCCAGGAACTTAGCAACAATGCTAACAACCGCTGCCTAGCAGAACTTTGGTTTTGGTAAGCACCTAGAGAAGCTTTTAACCCATTCACTTGTTCTTTGTTTTTATCTTTTCCCTGTATGAACACTCTTGGATTTCCTTTTTCCTCTAAAATGGTTCTTTATGTTATAGATTCAAAATTGCATCTGCAAAGGTGGGGAGAGTAAGCAAAAGTTTTACTAAAGTAAGAGTAACACTACTTCAACATATTTTTATTCAAGTAAAAGTAAAAAGTATTTGTCTACTCAAATACTGACTAGCTGATCAAATTATGAGGCATTTAATATTTAAAAATTACATCATCATATGGACCACAATATAATGTTAAGTGGAAATGTTCAAAAATAAGACAATAATTCTTATAAGTAACTAAAACTGCAGATGTGTGTCTGTGTCTGGTGAGCTTTTGGTAAAATATGTTTTTCATTCAGTGGGTAGAAAATCCATAAATTTTACTCAAGTAAAAGTAAAAACTACAACGTAGTAAAAGTATTTTTTTACTCAAGTAAATGTAATTGAGTAAACTCTTTTGATATTTTGATACGTATCGACTTTATTAAATGTCGCACTAATGTAATAAATTTCACCAGGTAGCTTCTTCACTCTTGTTTAAACCGTTTGGGACATTTTCTGAGGGAATAATTGCTAGCAGATAGTTAAAAAATGATTTTCACAGGCAGAGAGAAAGCAGATCTATGAAGCTAAGCTCTGACTTTAGGGATCACTGATATTCAGTAAGATCTGCTTCACATATCCTCCGTAATCCCTCTGCACTTCCTCTTTGGCAGGACAGCGTGTGTTTTGTTAAACAGCGTTTTGGGATAATGGTGTATATCTGACGTGTTCCTGGGTTAATGGACGTCTTTGTCTGTTTTTCCTTCTTTTTTTTGCCAATTATTTCTGGCTTTGTGGCTGGTCTGCGCTCCTTGTCTCATCTTTTTAATCATTTATCTGTGAACTCTGTCATGTTCCGTGTTCTCTGTGTGGTTATTTTTTATGTTTCTGTGTTTTTCTGTTATTTTTGAGTTTTCTGTGTATTTAGTTCGAGTTATCTGTGTCTATTAGTCTCCCTGTTGTCCCGTCCTCCCTTGATTACTCCCAGGTGTGTCTTGTTTCCCTGATTGCCTCCCTGTGTATTTAGTCCCTCCGTTGTCTTTGTTCTCTGTCGGGTCCTCGTCTAAGTTTTGTCTAAGTTCGTCGTTGTCACGTCTC
>CAEGAG010103021.1:0-11372 GCA_903067065.1 Brachyrhaphis terrabensis | reverse complement strand
GGCGCTGGAGCTGGCTCTGCTCCCGCAGAGACGACGAGGAAGGCTGGGCTCGGAGGCGGCGCCGGCCTCGGAGAGTTGGGAGGCCTGGACGCCGGAGACGCCGCAGCTGGGACTGGAGGTGGTGCTGGTCCGCGCTCCCACTCCACCTCCCTCTGGAGCTCCACTAGCTCTGGGAGGGGGAAGCGCGGAACCCAGTAGTCCAGCAGGATGCCCAGGCGTATCGCGACGCCCAGCGCTTCCAGGAGCCCCTAGGCTGCGTCTTTGCCTGAAAGAACTCCTGGATCGTCCCGGTGAGTGCTTTAAGTGACTCTGGGCTCATTATTAAAGCGTGCCTCACCGTTCGGTCTTGGTCGGGTCCTTCTGTCATGGAATGTGGTTGTGGTGGAGGTGAGGCAGATGCTATGAGACCCAGGTAGCAGCAAAAATGAGTTATTTAATGATGGCAGAACACAGGGAAACAGTCCAAAGCCAAGGCAGCACTGCTAAGCAGAATCCAGGGCTCAACACAGGTAGTTCAAGGCAAACGAATGGACATTACAACAGACTGGCAAACATCAGACGAGGACCCGACGAGGAACACAGGACACAGGTGGGACTAAATACACAGAGGGTAATCAAGGGAACGAGACACACCTGGGAATAATCAAGGGGAGACAGGACAACACGGAGAGCACAGAGACACAGAACTTGAAATAAATACACAGAAAAACACAGAACCTGACAGAACCTGAGTGTGTGTTGGCCTGTAACTTATGCTTCTGTATGAAAGTTAGTTTGTATTTTTACTAACAGCTCAAGAATTAATACCCTTTTTCTGGCAACCTGAGGAGATTTTTATCAACTTGAATGTTGAAAATAACCATCATATAGGGTCAGATGCTATAAATTTTCTAATACTGTTAAGCCACCATGGAAGAATACAGAGATAGAGTTAAACAATATATATATATTACCCCTTATTTCTTCCTGAAGATGCAGTGGTCAGGTTCTGTTTTTAAGTCAAAGATAAAAAATTTGCATAACAAGATTCATAATCAGTGGACTGAAATTATACAGCAATTTTTTTAGTGATACTGACCTCTCAAAGAAAATTTACTCTAAAGCTGTATTCATCAAGCAGAACTCAAAATGTCACTGTGATACAGTTTCTGACATGATGTCAGAAACTGTCAGTGTTGATGATTTAATATTTTAATCACAGGAACACAGAGACCCAGAGGAAAACAAAACCAGGAATCCAGGTAAAAGAACAAAAGAGAATTGATGGGAAAGTAACAGGGAGAAAATAGAAGGAACCAGCAAAGAGTGACCGAGAATAAATCGTATATATACTGGGGAGGCTGATTACTGAACAGGGAACAGATGGCTGATTAGAAACAAGTTGCAGGTGTGAGGGAAGAGAGAGAAAGCGAGCGAGAGAGAGATGCTTGTGGAAGGAAACACAAGCAAAATTATTTGAGCCAAGTCATCTTGCTTAAAAAACAATTCTACTGAATACTAAGGAATTGCAGGGAACCTGTCTTAATTTGATGAATGATTTTTAAATTTCTAAGAAAATTATCTCACATTATTCTGGTATTTATAAATAGAAATAATTGTAGTAACCTTAATGTACCTAAAACAAGAAAAGTTGCATAAATACATAAACATGGTGACACAGAAAATCAATGTAGTGGCTGGTTTTTCCTGCGTTCTCATCATGAACTGAGATTGCAGTTTATCTCACTATAAATGACTGAACTGTTGTCATTTCTGAATTACGGTTTAAATATGTATGTTAAAGATATAGAAATACTCACAGAAAAATATATAAATGTTGAAATTTGTTTTCCATTTCTAAATAAAACCCCCCAAAATAAGGGGGCACACCGAGGGTCATACAGCCTTTCCTGAAAACTGATCAAAGTCAGATGAAATGAAACCAGCATTATTGGAAAAGAACTGCCATCCACATGCTAGCAGCCAAAAAACAGCCGATGGTTTCAGCCGTGTGTTTTCTTACATCTGATCTTCCCACTCAAGCTTAGACAATGAGCATAAACCGAAGTGATGAAGTCATGCTCTCAGTAAAAAAAAATATTTTCTGGGTGAAAACAACCAACACAAAACAGAGCATGACAAAATTCTCTTTAAAATATTTGGCATAGCAAGTATTTATGGAAAAAGCAGAATTCATCCACAGCAGTTGATATCCGTTCATTTTCCACAGAGTGTCTGTTCAATATGATCCAGGGTTTCACCAAACTATGTTTGCCTCGTCATTTTACCACCATGTACAGTGAACATTACACCACCACAGAGCTGCTGCAGTAGCTGATATTCATGTGTCATGGGAGTGTGATTCCATCAGCACATTTGCATCTCAAAGTAACACACTGGATCATCTGATATGGATTTGCTGTACGATCTGACAGCAGATCCTCTCATCTCACCTCAAATTTGTTCGTCCAATTCAAACATTTACAAATGGGACACAAACAAAGCGCTCGTCTTCTCAGGATTTTTCTTGATAGCAGTGTGATACATAATATTAGTGCATATAAAACAGGACCTAACGAGTCCTTAGTGATCATGCACAATATAATCATTAAAATTCAAATTGGCTCTTTTTTTTTTTAATTGTCAGAAGCAACAGGTTTTGAGCTCAATGTCTTGATTGACTGTCTGCAGAAAACCCTGCGAAAGTTGAGCTGTTTGATCCAGCAGAGAGATGTGGAGCTTCCATCCTGCATCGAGCCTCAGCAAAGAATCCACTCACCACCAATTAAACACCAATTAGCCTGTAAAAGCCGCTCCGCTTCCAACTTTGACCAAATTTGAATTTTCTGCTTATATTGGATCAGAAGTTTCCCTCCCAGGCAGGCGGCGAGCGGCGGGTCTCTGTGTCCATCAGTGATGGAGCGTCTGGCCGACCGGAGCGCGCGCGGTCAGCCGGGAGAGTCCACAGTCTGATAGTCTGTCTCAGTCCACGGACACAACGAGACAGGACAAACAGGACAACACGGACAGGTGGACTCACCGGGTCGAGTCGTCAAGTCTGGACCGGGTCTGCTCACCGTCTCCAGGAGAGCAAATAGAAACTGCGCACGCACGTGCAGGGTAGCTGCCGCACGCGCAGCCGCCGTGGAGCCAGAACCGGGGCTCCGTGCCATTTACCAGGGAGGGAGGTGAAGCTGTGGGTGAGGCTGTGGACTTCTGTCAGGTTCGGTCCTCTGAGAGCGGGTGTGAATCTACAGGGTCATAGTGAGGTACTAACAGTTAAACCCACCTCCAAATAAATCCCACACAGCTGCAGCTCTTTGGTAGTTCAGTTTAAAAAATGGAACTTGCTACAGTTCTACATTTCAGTCATTTTATTTGTTCTTTTTAACTATGGCCAGTGAAAACCCAAGATATCACAGGAAATGGGAGTATTTCACTTTCAGAATCTAAGAATGTTCGGCAGAGAATGTGATGCTAAAATGATTGTGAAGACTGCTGACATGACCATTGCAGATCGGAGGGTCATTCCTTAAGAAGCTGGCCATTCACAGAACTGCTGCATGTGAGCATGCTATTGGAAAGTTGAGTGGAAGAAAAACGTTTGATAGAAAAATACACAAGAAACAGGAAGAGCTTTGAAAGGATTGAGAAGCAAAGCTCATGAGTTCGGCCAATCCTGAATCAGTGTTAGGAGCATTTTAGCTGTGCTAAAGAGAAAAGGGGCTGAGAGTTTAAAGAGTGGAGAAAATCTTGTTTGAGGTCCAGCATGATGCTTCAATTTGTTTTTGGTTTACATGGAGCAATCCTATTATAGAGCTGAATAGCCTCTACTGCAGAGGAGACTTCAAAGTCCAGCAGACCCCTGAGGCTCCAGGAGTCACAGAAGATCAGATCAGCAGGACTTTGACTTCTTGAACCAGAGGGTAATTATGACCCTTATTAGACCTGCTGCAGTGATGAGCAGGTCAGAGATACATGAATAAACTGCTGCATCAAACACAGCATTAGTGTTTGATGTCCATCACTGCAGCACACTTTTATTTATTGTTGGAAACCAAATGTCCCCTTTTTGTCTCTAAAATGTAAACTGAGATGTAAGATGTAACAGTGCATCTTATTTTCTGTCATCTGTGGTCTCACTTCAGCTTTCCTCACTGGTTTGAGAACCGACACACTGGAATTCTGAGATCAGACTGACAGAAGTGATGCTTGTGCTTTTCTGATCAGCAGGGAAATGGAAATGTACGCATCTGCTGACTCTACGGTGTAGCAATACTTAAATTAGTAAACTGGTAAGTTGTGTTTCTTTTCTTTGATGTGGAGGTAGAGCGTAACAACAGTTTTCCTTATTCGCTGTTAAGCCCAGTTCCAAACTACTGGAGTTTTGTTTGTGTCTCTCATCGCAGCGGCCAGGTTTAACTTATGTCTGTGTTGGTGTGTGGTGTAGTCGTGTTTAGCTTGCCGTTACGTTGCAGTCAGACCTGAGTTAGCGCAGGTTCTGTGTTTGTGTGGCTTTGCCCGTTTTGTACGTGTATTTCACCTGTGTTGTCCGTGCTTTATTTTATCCCTTATTTTCTTTCCTTTACAGTTTGTATATGACACACCTCCAGGGTCAGTGGCCACAGACAGATCATCTTCTGGATGGGGTGTACTGAAATAAAGTTTGTTGTGCTTTGGTACAATAACGACAAAAGCATTCTGATTCTGATTATATTTCATGTCTGTACACTGCAAGCAAATAAAACAGAGGTTAAATTCCTGGTTTGTGCACACAATCTTTTCCAAGAAAGTTGATTCTGATTCTGAACCTGGGCTAAATGTCCTTGTGTGAAGCTTCCAAAATGTAAGCTTCTTAACTTTGCTTTTCGTAAAGCGGCCATTCCTAAGCAGATGAAATTTTTTCAGAAAGTAGAAACATGAAGACACAATAGTGACTGCGCTCTGTTGGTGAACAACTCAGAGTAATTTGCTGTGATGATGAGTTTGAAAATCTTCATGGCACAGCGAGGAGAGGTTAAAGCAAGCAATGAAGTACAGAGTGCTCTGAGTTATAGAACAGAAGATTGCACACTGTGTTCTCCTCAGGTTTTGTCCTGCACCGAAATTAAATATCTGACTCACAGAAGCCAAATATCAATAGGTGTGTGAGCTCGGGGCATAAAATATGACAGATGAGAGAAACAGATCAGTCTGTGAGCAGTAATTGCGTCTACACCACTCAGCTGGTTGTAAGGCAAGGTTATTATTACGCAGCACAAAAAAAGCTAACTCTACAATGGTGTATCAGGGCCATTCTGGACAGAAAAAAGGAGAACATTTCCACCAAAATCTCAGAAAATTTCTTGAAAATTTCCTATAAAAAACTGAAATTCTTAGATTAATCTCAGAATTTGTTTTTCTAGATATTTCATAAATTTTTGGTTGAAATGTACTAATTTTTCTCTACCTACAAAGGCCTTCAGAAACCTAATAATACTGAAATGCTGTCACACAACTCAAGACATTTTTAAAAGACATTAAAATGCACAGTATGTTTAAGTCATAATCTTGTTCTTAATGTACAGAATTGTATTCCTCATTTAGTTTGTTGTATGTTTTAAAAATATTTTAATACTTTATATTTGTGTGAACCAACATGCTCCGATGCTGCTGTTACACCTGAATGTCCTCCTGTTGGACAAGAGAAGACCTTTCTATTCTGCTCGAAGCTTTGGAGGCCACTGAGTTTTTAACTCTTAGTCTGAATGTTATGGAGAAAGACGAAAAAAAGAAAACCGTAAATCTGAATCCCTTCATTTCATATGTAATAGTCACATCATAAACAACATAGATGCTTTGTAAGACACTGATGCCGTCATGAAACATGACAATGTTGCACAATCTGCACTTCAGTTCAAGTGTCTGACATTACGCTCATATGAAAAGTGTGTTAAGAAACACTGACCGGTATAGCAAGATAAGAAACTGTGATGGCAGCTTTAGACAAGATGTCTCTTTCTACAAAGAGAAGGTCATTATCTCCAAATTGAGTCAGAATGTGCAGAGAAAGGGTTGATTGTCTGGTTGGAGACGCTCCTGGTAGTTACCTCGACTGTAGCCACTCCATAAGCCTTCTTTAAAAAACAAATAATGGAGCTGTTGAAGTCTGACATTTGAAGACAGAGTTATGGTTGTATAGATGTTTTGTCATAGTCTTTCTTTTGTCCTGAAATATATTTCCAAATGTGTCTTCACTAGTTTTATTAAAATCTTAATTGAATAAAGACATTGATAGTCTTAGTTGGCTTATTTGATTTGGGGTCCATTCAAACAACTTTTTAAAAAAACACTTTGTGCATGTTTATGTGGACTTTCTTTACTTATGAATTATTTAACAATATTGGGGTGTTTGGATTTTTTGTCTAGTGGCTTTATTGTTTCCTGCCTGGTAGGTGGGTTGGTCCTGTCCTGGTGTTGAGTCAGGGGTCTAATATGCACAGGTACACACAACCACACATGCATGGACACACACACACACCCCGCCCACACACACACCCCATACAAGTGATTAAATTAAGATGTTTCCAGATATACTCTTTGTTATTGTATGGCTACTTCTACATATGTCTCGTATTAACTTGTGCCATTTTTCATTTTTTCCCTCCTTCTGCTAGTGTAGAAGCAGACTTCTCCACATTCTAAAAACAGATTACCACATTTACATATTTAAAGGAAAAATAAAGTCCTCTTTTCTATGTTTTATCATGGAAAACTTTGCAGAGAAAGCTTGTTGTTGTGAAAGAATCAAACGTACACGTCTGGTCTCAGGCCTAAATCAATATTCTGTGGTGGTTCGATGTGAGAGGTGCACCGACCGCCAATCTGTCTGCCTCCTGACCGAGGATCTGGACAAATCTTCTGAAAAAGAATTGAGTAGTGACTGCTGCTGAATATTGTCCTGCCTTTTTTCCTTGTTCCATCTTTCTCTTCTCCTTCATTTCAGACTCAAAGTCTAAAAATAATATAATGGACACTGGTAATTTGCTGTCCACTCAGGGTTTCTCTCACTGTATATATCTGTTGAAGTCTGGCATCAAGGTTTTAGTATGTTGTACAAAGCACAGTGTGACATGATCAAGTCCCATGTGATTTTTGAAACTGCCAAATGTGTACTGAGTTTAAGTCATATTTGGCTAAAAGCAGAATAATGACTTTACAGGAAAACATGTTCATCACAGGGTTTCCCACAGAGTGTCATAAGCCTGGCGGGCCTCCAGGCTTTACTTGTGTACCCACCAGACTAAGCATCAATTGTTTATTTATTAAGGTTTTTTCTCTACACGTTTGCACATTGTAAATGTAAACAGTTTTAAAGACTCTTTGTTGAAATGGTTGGAAGCATGACAGCAACATAGCATGGTCAGTCTGTGATCACTTAGGGAGGTGTCTTTTTTTTTTTCTATTGACCATCTTTACCGCAAAAAATGTATATTTAAACATGTTTGCCTTTTTTAAAGACTTTAAAGTTGATGTTTAGGTATCTTGTGTCTTTCAGTTGCTCATATTTACCTTGTCATATTCTCAAAATTCCTGACAACTTTATTTCAGTGTCAGATGTAATCCACAGTGATGTATTCATATTTAAACTGCCCCTTTGTGCATTGTAGATGAATATGAGTGATCGCTCAGCTTATCTTCACAGAGGCATATTAGACCATTTCTCAAGGATTGCTCTTTGAAAGTAAAGTGACACTGACTGACGGTAATAGCAGTCTGCATGGAGGGGCCTGTCATCACTGCTGAGCAGCAGCTCTTATTCCAGGTGGATTATACATGATTTAACTATGCAGCAAATACCTGATCTTTTAGTGTTGTGCAACAACAGGGTAATCATTTGGCTATGAATAACTATAAATAATTGCTTAGGGAAATTATTAACAAAACTAGTAATTTACATCAACATTACCAAGCTGGGCTGCCACATGATTATCAGGAAAATTATAGTGAAATTGTTCAGACTCAGTTATTGTTCTATAACCACCTGCCTGGGAAGGTTTTGGTATTAAAATAATAAATGAAGGCAGAAGTCCAGCACTGGTGTTTTTCAAACAGTAATACTTGGCATGTCTCAGTATACAAGAGTTAAAAAGACTGAGCCTTAAGGGGCAGTATTATGTGCTTTATGGGCACATAGTGCTATTTTATTACCAATGTAATTATGTTACATTGGTTGTTAAAAAAAGATGCTGTTTGCAGTGTGTAAAGTAATTTTTCATGAAATGAAATTTTCGCCAGGTGTTTGTAGCAATTGAAGTAATTCATTCTGGAAAAAAGTAATGAACACCCTCACTGATTTTTAATACTCTGTTGTTAATTGCAGCTTCAAGCCTCCTCCTGTATGGATGAGCTGCTCAGGTGGGATTTTGGCCCCTTCTTCCACACAAACAGACTTTAAACCTTTAAGGTTCAGGAATACGAGCTTCTTCTATGAACTCTGATGTTTTTAGTTCTTTCCATGGATTTTTAATTGGATTCAGGTAATCTGACTGGCTGGGCTAATCTAGCAGCTTTGTTTTCTTTCCCTGAAGCCAGCTGAGAGTTTCTTGAGTCTGTGTTTGAGGTTATTGTCTTGCTGAAATTGTCGCCCTCGTTTCATCTTCAACATTCTGGTTTTCCCCAGAAACCTTGCTAAGCCCGGTGGTCTGGGTCATTTCATATCATTGCACATACCTTCATTTCTTAGTGGATGAGTTTTGGTTTGGTTTCGCTCTATATATTTTTACCAACACCTGGTGAAATTTCATGTTAATAGCACCTTTTTTCCAAACACATCACAGATTGTGTTCGAAAAATCTGTAACATCAGATTGTGATGTGTTCAATACTAAATGTTCTTGCTGTATGTTTTGAAAAACTGCAAAATAAATCTACCTGCCGGTATAAATAAAGTAATCTGTACTAATCTTCAGACCTCTTGGGTGAGACTTACCTGCTGCAGATGAGGCATCCAGTCCTCATATCCTCTTAACACCAAACTGCAGAAAAATGTCAACAATCCGTCCAAAATTGTTTGACTTTAATTTTGATATTCCTGGAGACATGATCTGTTAGGCAACAACAGAACCAGAAATAATAAGTCCTGCTTCTCAACAGCAGCACTACCAGCACTGAACAGTCTATGCATTAGAATATCATTTGCATGATTACAGGCATTAATATTATTCACATAATTACGACAGGATTACACGCACATTGCATTCTAATAAGGCTCCTAAACTCTGAGTAACATGCACTGTGTCACATTTTCCACTTACTCAGACGGACAGAAATTGAAAGCCAAATATTAATCTGAGCTACTTTGCCAGCATATTTTATGGAAAGTGTCCTGTGACTGTCCTATGTCTTATTAAAAAGATAATGAAAAGGAGAAAAAAGACTTATTTTTCTTCTTTCATGAGACATATGAAATATCAGAATTCTCTTGGTGGAAATATCATCCAGAGCTGCAGCAGAGGTTGATAACATCTGTGACCTCAGAACAGGCATCAGAGTCCCGTATGTCTGCTGCTCAGCTCCGTTATTAAAGAATTATCTGCTACCTTTCTGTTCCAATCGCTATAATATGTTATTGAATTAATTTATTTATGATTCACAATCAGAATTGAATTTAATGTGTGAGATTTAAAAAAAAAAAAAAGATATTTTAAATAACGAATAAATCAAAACTCTTCACTCATTAACAACACAAATTAGACACCAAGAATGAAGAGCTTTAGACATATTTAGCTGCTCTGGATCAGATTATTAATGTCATGTAAATGATGTGGAACTGGCACAGCTACAGAGGGAACACAGTTTGATTACAAGATGAAAAGAAACACTAAGAGACCTGACTCTTAAGCCAAGAGGCCGATGATATTGTTATATTCTTCTGAATATAACAATTCAGTCTTGTTATATTGTTCTTCTGAACAATATTCAGAAGAATATTGTTATATTCTTCTGAATATAACAATATTCAGAAGATATTGTTATATTCTTCTGAATATAACAATATCAGCGGGTACGACTGCTTCAGTTTGTGATTTTTAAAAAGACACATTTTATGCCCAGGTTTTATTTATGGTGGGTTTTCTGCTTTGTTGGTCACAATGACTTGAATCCTGTCATGTCTGTCTGAATTCTCCAGCTTCGCTTGACAGTTAAAACTAAGAGATCCAACAGCCGTCACCATCTTCCCTGTTCCTGCCAGTTCCCATGATGCTCCTGTGCTCTGGCCCTCCTGCCTCTGCTGGCTGCTCCCTCCTGCTCTGACTCACTCAGTGTGAGATCATTTGTTGTCATCCATGTCTTCCCTTCCACTGTTTTCATGTCACAAGCACATGTGCAAACAGGTTTGTCTAGCATTATTTTACTGGATATAAACAAATAATAATAATAAAAATGTTTTTGTTTTTTTCATATTGTAACTTTCCTCAGCCTCATCACCGGGGCATGAAGGTGGATCTCTGATCTCTCTTTGAGATGTTCTGGAAACCACAGAACATTTTGGTTTGTTGCTCATTTTCCTCTGAGTATCACATACTGTATTTCACTTTGTAAATGTCTCTCTCATGTGTACTTTTCCTCTGTCCCTAAAACTTGCTTTCTCCTTCTTGTAAGTATATTTTCTGAAACGCTTCATTTGCTCACTGGCAATCTGGGTCACCGTGTATTCAGCCGTCTCCTCACTGAGCTCCAGGCCTTCTGAATCGTTTCCTTCTGGCTGTCGCTGGCGTCCTCTGGGTGTTTCTTCAGCTAAGTATGTTGGCTGTAAACATCCCAAGTTTCCTTGAAGGTGAAATCTTCAGAGCCCCGTTGTTCAGATATCCAATTGTCTGTTTTGGGATCCAATAGAGTGGAGATCTGTAGGAAGCTTTCAACGTATTCAGTTTCTATTTCTAAACAAATAAGTAGTCGAAAAATAAATAGAAACACCATTTCATGTGGCCCACATTATTTGCCACAAGCCAGTGGAAAGATGCATGTACTGTATATATTGTACAAGTGGCACCACAGTTTTCCCTGGAGACGGCTGTGTTGACAGGACAGATACACCCTGAGCTCTGAAGAGCGCCACTGCATGGGCCAAGGCTGTTACAGGGTTGAGTAACTCTGGCGATGGGCTTCAGAAGCTGAGGTTTGCTGGCCGTCAACAGATACAGCCTGCTGCTGATGTGCAGCAGCATCTGGGTTGAAGATCTGAACTATAGAGCTCACCGTGTAGAATCCAGAATGTGAATCTCAATAAATAAATGGTGTTGTAGCAGCAATACATCTTAGTATCACATTTTTATAAGCACTCATAGAGTCAATGTACCGTACATATGATGTGGAACTTGGTCACAAACTATATCGGAATCCTGCCCGGCT